>APFE031383027.1:1270-13901 GCA_000404065.3 Pinus taeda
AAAAGCAATATTATTATAAAAAAAACCATGAAAAAAATTAAAAAATATAAAGTCTAGGGAATATTACTGATGAGCTACATGACGAAACGATGACCAGATTGTATACATCAAGATGACAGACACTAAGTGAAGAAAATCGACAACATTAAAGCTTTGAGGACAACGCTTTCGAAGGGAAGAGTTATGTTATGAATATAATTCATAACAAGTGAGATGAATAAAATTTATATAAATATTAAATAATTAAATACTGATTATGTTAAATAGTCATTAGTTAAGTGGAAAGGCATGTCTAAAAGACATGTCTAATCATGAAAGGTCACCTGCTTAGGCATAAAAGCAGGGCCTTATTGTAACTTTCATTATCACTTATACATTTATATATACATACATATATATATATATAAAATAAATTATTATTACTAAATACCTCTTGTGTATTTTTACATTCAAGTCTATAAGCTATCAATTTTCATACTTCAATAATAGTTTTTATGCTTCAGGTGAGAACTAACTTGTCTTGGGGTCTAGGGATTATATCCTAGACATCATTTTTCATAGTTGACTTGTATTCATCATTCATAGAATCCTTCCATACTTGTTGCTTCACGGCTTCTTCGAATGATGAAGGCTCTTTTTGAATGATAGTGCTCATGGCGGTCAAGTATCCTTGATACCTCTTCGGCTTCTTGCTTGCACGAAAATCCCCCCTTAGTGCAATATGTCTCTCGGCATCTTCTAGAGTCTCCCTAAACCATCAGGGTCTCCTCTTAGAAGAGGAGGGTGCTTGAGGAGGAGGATAAATAGTATCCATAGGTTCATCAACATTCGGCATCGTTTCATCTTCTTGTGCACCCTGTTTTCCAGTGTCAGCTTCTTTGTCCTTCCTTGGGATAGGAAGGTTGTTGATCTTCCTGAGGGCGATATCTTCGTCTAAGGTGACATCATGACTTATCTCAACTTTTCTTTAACCAGCCACATAAATTCTATATCCCTTAGAATTTTCAGTATACCCCACAAAGATTTCTTTCTTCCCAGATACACCCAATTTGCTTCCTTTCTCTTTTGGCACATGAAAATATTCAGGGCTTCCAAAAATTCTAAAATGAGAGATATCGGGTTTCCTACCATTGAACATTTCGTCGAGAGTCTTGGAGTCCAATGCTTGATGAGGGCATCAGTTTTGAACATACACAACGGTATTTGCAACTTCATCCCATAGGAATTTCGGAAGCCCTTGATCATGAAGCATGGCACGAACAACTTGTACTATAGTATGATTCTTCCTTTCAGCAACACCATTCTACTAGGGAGTCTATGGTGTTGTAATCTCCCTCTTAATGCTAGCTTCTCTGCAATAATCTTCGAATTCATTGGATTCGTACTCGATCCCATTATCAGTCCTCAATATCTTGAATTTCTTCTCGGATTGGTTTTCGATAAAGGCTTTGAAGTGTTGGAACCAGGTGAACACTTCATCCTTCTTCTTCAGGAAGTAGATCCAAATTTTGCAAGAATAATCATCCATAAAGGTGAGATAATATAAGTATCCTCCCAAAGAGTTTACGGGCATAATACCAGATATTTCGAAGTGGATCAATTACAATATATCTGTGGTCTTGCTATTACTTGAGGGGAATGGTCCCCTTGTAAGTTTTCCTTCGACACATCCCGGACATACACCTTCATGCTCTACTTTGAACTCGAGGCATACCTTTCACCATTTGTCTCACATCGGGTAGGGCCTTATAATGAAGATGGGCAAACCCTCGGTGGCATAGTTCAGATTGAAGAGATGTGTCGCAAGACATGGCTCCCAATGGACTTCCTCCAACTTGATACAAAGTATCAACCCTGAACCCAAGAGCAAAAGCATCTTTAAAATTTCTTTTCCAAACACGTACCTTTCCATCGATGAATGCCACCTTGAATCCTTTGTCCTCCATGGCTGAAATGGACACCAGGTTCTTCTTCAAATCATGTACATATAGTACTTCTTGCAAATGAATAGTGTTACCTTGATTCAATTGAAGGGTAACACTCCCTACTCCCTTCACAAGATAGGTGGCATCTTCTCCAAGGATTATCTCCAAATTTGTCTCCTTTTCTATCAAATTAGAGAGAGCTTCCTTGTATCCGGTGAAGTGCCTTGAGGCACCACTATCAAGTAGCCAATTCCCCAAAGTGTCCGGAGTAGAGGTAGTGGAGAGGACTGATATAAGATAGTACTCCTTTTGCTTATTGTTAACAACATTTGATTCTTCATAACAGGGATTCATTGCTTTCTTGGAGGGTCAACCATTTCCTTGATATCTCGCATTCCTTTTTCCCTTGCCATTGGACCTGCGATTCCTTTGTTCGTTGTTGTTGAATTTGCCCCTGGAATGATTGTGATCATCATCATGTCATGTGTCCCTTTTATTTGGGCACTCCCTTGCATAGTGGCCAAACTTATTGCAAACAAAGCATCTTCCCTTCCTTCCTCCCCTAGATCCAGGCTTTCCATGGAAATGACCTTTAGACCCTGCATTATTTCTCCTTTTGGCATGAGCAGAGAATGCAGTGGGGTTGCTTCTATTAGAAGGCCTTTCTTGCTCCAGCATTCTTGTTTCTTCTTGAACGCATCTCGACATCAATTCTTCAAACCCTGGAATTCAATCATTGTTGAGTATAGTAGTTCTAAATACATACCACTCGGGTGGGAATCCTCCAAGGGTAGTGATAGTAAGTTCCCTGTCAGGAATGACTTCTCTAATCGAAAGTAGATCATTCTTGATCTCAGTGATCCTTAAGAAGTAGGATTGAATATCCTCATCCTTGCCCTTCTTAATATCCTTCAACTTATTCTTGAGAAATAGAATTTGATTAGCATTACTAACCTTGAACATGTTGATCAATCTGTCATAGATTTCCTTGGAGGTCTTCAATTCAAAGATGTAGGCCACCAAACGCTTGTCAATGGAATCCCTAATAATCTTCTTTGTTTTGACTTCAGCCCTATTGTACCTGGTCTTCGCAATAGCTGGTGCATTTGAAGGAGGCTCATGGATTTTACCTTGCACATAATCCATCACTTCTTGTTCTTCCAAGGTCAAATCAAGAGACATCTCCTATCCATGATAGTTAGATTTATCATGGAGCTTGTCTTCGGCCAGAAAGTGGGATGAGGAACCTATTGAGCCTTTTGTCCTTGTCCAATTGTCTTTGGTGATTGCTCTTTCACTCTTGCTTCGGTTTTGTCTTCACCTCAGCTCTGATTCCATGTTAATTTTAGACAAAAATGGTATGTTCCATGCTTTAGAACAATTTTACTTCAATTTCTTTATTAGCCCAGTATCAATATTCAGATTAGCAATCACATCAACATGATAGTAAAATGCAGATAGAACATAAACATATACAACAGAAGACAAGCCAAGACAAGAGAACACAAGATGTGGCAGTTGCCAAGGACAAACCCCAATGTCGAGAAACCCTTGATCAATTCTTCTTATATTCTTCAATAGTTCAGCAGAGAGAGATAGTACAATTTAGAAATCTGATATTTTGTAACAGCAGTAAAAAGTCTTAACCAAAAAAGTCAACGCTGGTCAACAGGGCAAATTTCTTCCTCAATTCAGCTCGGTTAAACCCAGTTCAACTTCGGCCTCCACCAGCAAGTCTAATCAGTCCAAAATAGTTCGAAAAAGTCCATTCAAAACTGGTCAACAAGAGTCAACCCTGCGGCCAGCCCTAGTACAGTCAATGATGGTCAAAGGAGAGGTCAGATTGCCTCGGTTTTTGTGCCCAGATCTGCTAGAATAGAGATACCTCACCCAAACTGAAGTCAAAACAGGTCAACGCATCAATTCAACACAGTCAAACAACCCCCTGCAGCTCGGTCAACACTGGTCAATGCAATCAACAGAGATTTGTCCTCCTTTCCTTCGCACATCTGAGAGAGAAGATTGCCCAGAAATGCGTACCCAATCACAAGAGGAGAGAGAGAGAGATGTGAGATAAGATGATGGTAAAAAGACTTGAGGTCTTCTTTTTATATGCAACGTTGAGGATGAATTGGGGGTTTGAGTGCCTGTTTTGCTTGCTGGCCGACCTTGACAATTTGTCCATAATATAAATTAATTCATATCTTCATTCGTACATGTCGGAATCGGATGATCTTTGGATCAATCCTACACCTCTCGGAGAGAGGAATCCAAGAAAAATATCAGCCATGATAAATAAGATGACCCATGTGGAGTTTGGCCCTAGTTGCCGATTTTAACATAAGGACCATAGCAAGAAATTACCAACCCAAATTAAGAAACTTAAAAACGATAAGCAAGCATTGAAAAATAAATTAGAAGAACTCATCATGAAAGATGTATCAAAGTCCTCAGTGCAAGTTGGAGGGAAAGATACAAACATTGATCCAATCAATATCACAACTCAAGAAAATAACAAACCAGTTGAAGGAAAAACATATTCAAATGTTGCAAACCAAACAATGGAAATTCCAAGTGAAGATTACGTAACCAACTCAACAACCCCAATACTTGAAGTAAATCAGAAAGTTGCCACACACTTGATAAGAGGAAATCAAACCAAAAAAATTCCTTATCAACATCTGAATCACAAGTGCAAACAACTCAATAAGTTCGTGTATCTATATGACTCAAAACATAAATAATAGACTTATGTTCCAAAGGATAATGGTTTCAGCACAATCCAGTCTGAAGATAACAATTTATCTCAGCTATCAAGTAATTGCAAAGTTCCTCAGAAGATTGGTTTAGGATGTGGTCAGGTCCTCTCTCAATTCGACAATTTTATTTATCACTCCAAGAATCATATCGGCTTGTATCAACGAAGATGCATGTTCTGAGACGAAAAGACATTAGAAACAGATAACAAAAAAATAAAAATTAAAAATTAGCTTTTTTATCCAAAAGCTTTGAGGACAAATCTTTTTGAGGAGAAAGGCAACGTTACAAATAAAATATAGATATAAATAATGTAAATATAAATAATAATAACACATCATAAATAATGATTAATTATTAATGAAGGGTATGTTCCTAAGAACATGACCGTTCATAAAGGGACACCTACCTAGGGTCTATAAGCAGGGTCTCACTCGCATTTGTAACATCATTCTCATTCATACATTTTAATATATATATTCTTGTATCTTCAATGGAGATCTTCATATTCCAAGTCTTCTGGAGTATTTAACTTTTGAGTATACGAACCTTGTTTGTTACACTGGTATCAAAGCATTCCCTTGATTATACGAACTTTGTTCGTTACATTTTACTCTCAATTCAAAACCCATTATTTTGGTGTTGCAAGAAGCAACAAGCTCTGAACCTCTCCTCCATAGAATCCAAATATTATAGCATCACTCTTGCTGAAAAGCATATTGCATGGATACAAATGATTCTTGAATATTTGGTTTTCCTCAAAATGACAACACCATTTTATTTTGTGGGAATCAAAGCATCATTCGGCTTGCTCACAAGCATGTGGATCATTAAAAAACAAAGCACATTAAAATATGGATGCACTACATTCCACAACTCCATTCTCAAGGACAGCTTATGCCAATTTATCTACCTTAAACAGACCAGCCTAACAACATCTTCACAAACTTCTGCTATAGGCCACCTTAACCATGCAGAATCATAATAGTGTGGGAGAATTGCCATTGTAGGGATATGTTATGTAATGTCTTCTCTCCATGGCCCATGTTCAGCTTAAAAAAGGATGTTGAAAACAGTTTAATCTCCATTTTTGGCCATGGTTTTGTATTTTTTTAGTATATATTTCAGCCCCAAACCCTAATTTTAAGTTGGGTATTTATGCACCCACTCTCATTTGTATTTATCATCTCAAATAATCCATTCATTCTTAATAAATTGATTTGCTTAAGGGCATCATCAAATGTTGAACTCTCTCGTGTTTGGGTTTTTTCTCTCTCTAGCCCTCTCTACTTTACAGGTTCTTTCCCTCTATGGTTGTGCTCCCCTTTATTGAGTGTTACACTGCCCTAGTGCTGGCTTGTTAAACACTTTATTGCAAAATTAGGGCTTGAGGTGGTCATGTTTGAATCTCTCTCTCTCTCTCTCTCGCTTGCATGCACACTCACACATACATGTGAACATCTCAAGAGAGATGCCTTCTAGAAATTCAAAAATGAAGATACTTTTTTTCCCAACTAGGCTCAGCCTATGCTAGGACCACCCCCAATGTTGGATGGAAGAAAAATCTGCCCACCTGCAGGATGATGTCACCAGGATTGTGCAAGGCTCGGTCAAGTCTGGATGCTCCATGGGACAGTTTCTATCACCCACAAATTGCTCCCACCCTCAACCCCTCCCCATTAGAGTTGAACCAGTGACCTGCATGGAGACTAAGCCCCACACAAATGAACCGTTTTACACCTCATTGGTTCAAAAATCAAGGTACTTGCTAAGAATGACATCTAAACATCAGAGATTTGTTACCATTTAGAAGTATGATTTTAAATATCTGCATCCTCAACTCAAAGCGAAACGTATGCATGGTTTACTTTGTAGTTTATTGCCAACAGCAATTCCTTGATGTTTGAAAAACTCTAGCATAACTTTATTATGATGAGTCTGTTTTATATCTCTTAACCAGAGAAGGAAATCAGACAAGACTTGGATATGATTATTATTGCCTCCTTAAAACAAGAGCTCATTTAATTAACTTAATTTTTATTTATTTCATTGATCTAATCATCATATCAATCCCATCAAATTTAGACAACTTATACTCTGGCACTACTTATGCCAAGGTTTGACCAGAATTGCTGGAAAGAGTACACACCATCTTGACCACTAAGCCACAACCTGACAGATGTAATTGACTAATTTATTATAACTTAAGTTTAAATTGCATTCTCCTTCAACAAAAGAGATTGAGAGTCCATCCCGGATTACAAAATTAGAGAAATGGAGACTAGTAATTGTCCAGAACCTAGATCTATCACAATACTACCATCAATTTCTTCCTTCAAAAGAAATAAAGAACTGACCTAACTCCTGAAGCACATTAGTAAAACTAGAGTAACATACAACAAGCACACAGACAACATACCTGCATGTAGAAGGTATTGAAGTCATTGTATCCATCCCTGCAGACATGTTACAGTAAATAATAAGCCACACTAACCATGATATACATAAAAAGGGTTGGCCCAAACTAAAGACTTGCAGTGCACAATAGTAGATCTATTCTGTCCAATAATGACAATGCAAAAACCTATTGAATATCGAATGATGTTAATTTCAAGAGACTTTCAAATAATACATCCAGCAAATAGAATTGAGACATTGACAATCAAACAAACCACTTTGTTAGCACTTTTATGAGAGAAAGGTGAATTTCCAATCTGATTTATAACCACTTTTCCAAAAAGAAGCTCTAAACTGCCTGTCCTTATAAATGTGACATAAATAGTCATAATAGTTAACTAATCATTGGTTCAAATAGAAAAAGAAATGGAGAGTTGGTCCATCCACGACTTGCTACAGAGCACAAATTCAGAACAAAAGTTCTGCTGCAGTGCACCTGCAAAAGTGAACTACAAAACAGAAGTTCCACTGAGTGGTTATCCCACAAATACACATTGCAGACAGGTCAACATAAATTAGAAAGTTCAAAAGTGGAACAAATATAACTACAATCCACAAAACCAGAAAAAGGATCAAGTTAGCCCATTGTAGGGACACCCAACCTGCAAAGTGAAACAAATGAATGAGAGAGCCTGTTGTTGAATAAGAAACATGATAGAAAAGTGGAAAAAGTCCAGCGATGCAGATTATTAACAAGGATCACAAAGTAGAAAAGCTAAACAAATCAGCCAACTGCAGACAGATCAGATAAGATGAGATAATTTTATTAATGTGCAATGAATGACCACAAAAGTAGGTCAATGCGACTGAAGGATACATTCAGTACGAATAAAATGTGGGAGTGCAAATGCAACTCCTAGAAAATGCCAAAACTAAAACTAGAATAACCTGAAGCAAAGAAGGATACAACAATAGAACAGCCTCAAAAACATGTATATAACCGGATCAAAAGCCCCCGGTGATGCAGAATACTAAGTGAATAAGCCCAGGGCTAGAGGTCAACGATGTCAAGAATGTCTGAGTCTCATAGCCGACGGTGAGGGGGTGATTGTGGCACTGGCGGTATCGGATTCCTTTGGATCCAAATAAGTGTTTGGTTGCATGATCCTCAAGCAGATGTAGGAGTGAGGGATATTCCTAGCATCCAAGAACGAAGGGAAATAAAATAGGGATAAGTCTTTGGTTGTTCCACTGAGGCTAGGGAGGAGTCCGTAGAGGAGGGGCACTCTGCTCAGGAACCGCCTGAAACTAATCGCTCTGACGCTTTGGGTGTGAGTGAATTGATGGGTGGTTTGGCACCTCACAATGCTATTGAGGTTACTTGTTAGCCTACCAAAAGGACTAAGGGGGCGCGGCTAAGGGGAGACCTGAAGTCTCATTGTTCTACTATTGAAATACTCTAGAACTTTGCTCATCGCTTGTTACTCCAATGAGCAGGATCAACCTAGAAGTACGATGTGATCATCTAAATTATCCCTAAGTGAGGCAAGATATGTAGGATCTGAGATCTGTGTCTAAATATCTCCCTAATGAAGAGGGCTAAGCATCTCTGGTTAGAATACCGGAAAAATGTAGAGAGTGATACTGGAATCTCTGTAGAGGCAGTAGTAGCGCCCTTTATTCTCATAGTATATGGGGCACCTAAGGTGTTTCTCTATCTCTAGCTCCTCAAGGTGTCACACCTGGAAAATACTATCAAATCTTGGTATATGGTGGTTAGTCTCTACTTGAAGTCGATGAGAACCAACTTGAAGCTGGCCTAAAGAAATCCTGAGTGAGTGCATCCAATGTTTGTGCATGTATGGGGAATGAACAATGATGCCAGACTATAACTCCAGGAAATCCTCAAGGTAGAAGGACATCATCGGGCCGAGTCCTGTCAAGGGGGGGTGGGGGGATACCAAGTGACCTAAATGAACAATCTGTAGATATCCTCTTTCATGGACTGATTCAATACCTATATGGGCGACATGAGATGGCTCGATGCAGCAAGCGAGAATCTGAAGGAGTTAACACACTCTAGGGGAGGTTAGTCTCTCGAGAAGTCAAGAAACATCTAAGAACCAACCCCCATGTATGCCCCAACGGGTGAGCTGATGCAAGGGCCTCCAAGTAACAAAGTACAAAGTAGGGGTATCGGCCTCTAAAAGATCTGGCTCTATGGAGGAAAGACACCAAGCGAAATATGACATCGAGGAAGAACGAGTGGGCACCTAACTCTGCATAAATAATGGGTTGCAGGATTATATGTTTGGATCAGATGATGTGCCTAAGAAGCAAGGTTTGGACTCTCTCCATCTAGGCCCAATCTGTTTGTACCAAGCTCAATCCCCAGATCTCGAAGCCATAGAGGATCGTGGGTCTAATAATCGTGTTCATTATGTAGAGCTTGGACGAGATGTGCTAAAACTGACTCTGGAAGCTTTGCCTCCCAATAAGGGCAAGGGAACCACACCCTTTGTCGAGTCAAGGCTAAAGGGCCTATTGCATGCCAAAACGAGGTCCTATGAACTGTATTCCTAGGTAGATGTATGATGTGGTGATCTCAATCTTCCCCCCCCCCCCCCCCCCAAAGAAATAGAAATGTATGTATGTAAGAGTGTAACGAACAAAGTTCGTACTATACAGTAATTTCAAAACACTTGGAACACGAAGACATCCAATGAGGATAAGAAACATATATATTGAATATTATATAAAAGAATTTATATGAAGTATTGATGAGAATGTTACAAATGAGACCTGCTTATAGATCAAGGCAGGTGCCTCTTCATGGATGGTCATGTCCAGTTAGACATGCCTCTTCAATACTAATAGTAATTACTAATTAATGATCACTAATTAATCAATCTTATACTTACATTATTTTTTTATATAAATAATATTCATAACAGTGTCTTCCTCTACAAAAAGATTTGTCCTCAAAGCTTATTGTTGACAAGGCATGTCCTCTGTTTCCATTTGCATCTTTCAGATTTCTTTGAGTTGTCATATTTCTTGATACAATATGATAGGATCCTTGGAGCGATAAATAAAATTGTCAAACTAAAAAAGGATCTGACCATCCTAAAACAATCTTTTGTGGAACTGTGCAATTACTTAATAGTTGGGATAAATTACTATCGTCATATTGGATTGTGCTGACATCATTATGCTTCAGAAGATAAGTTTGTTGTTTCGATTTTGAGTGATACAATTACGCAAACTGATTGAGATGTTTGCTCTTGTGATTTGGGTGTAGATAAGGATTTCTTGTGACTTTATTTCCCTTTAACTTGATTGTGTCAAATTCTGGATTTACTTAAAGTATCTAATTTCCTTTCAATACAGATGTCACTTGTTTAATCGATGAATCTTTACTTGAAACCTTTGTTGTTTGCACTTCAACATCTGAATATGTTTCTATTTCCACTGGCTTGTCTTCATCTTGATTTGTGGTATTGACTAGATCAGTATCCATTCTTTTTCTTCAACTTGGAAGGTTACGTTTGACGACTTCAATATGTCTTTCGTGATGAGTTCTTCTAATTTGTTTTTCAATGATTTCTTGTCAATTTTAAGTTTCTTAATTTGTGTCGATAGTTTCTCGCTGTGGTCCTTGAGGCGAGTAATTTCTTCGTTTTTGTCTACAATAATCATGTCAACTTCTTTTTGCATATTTTGCATTTCCTTTTGGTTTTGTTGAAGAATTACTTTTGAGATATCTTGTATGTCTTTTGGCATCACTGAATCTGGTTTCAACATAACACCCTGTAGTGTTATTTTTTTATTTTTTGTAGGAAAATGTCAAAAACTTTTTTTTTGTATTTAGGATAAAGGATCCTAATGTTTCCATCCAGGGTGAACCTAGAATAATTTTACCTTGATCCTCCCACAATGATCAAACAGAAAATTATGATATAAAAGTATAATCCCCAATGCTTAATTGTAAATTTGTTATGTCGTTGTTTTTCATCCCAGCGGTCTAATCTGTCGATTACATTTGACTCGGGAATCACCAATTGGTTAGCAAGGTTAGGATTTATATAATTTTTCCCTTCGGCGGGAGAGATAGAAATAGTAACATTTTTTCCTGCAAGAGTCCCCTTAATTCTAAATAGCACTAGAGCAGCACTGCTAAGATTCTTAAAAACCTTCCTTCCCTTACTTTTGAATTAGACTCCATTCTACATTCCTTGAGAGAAACAATACTTTGCTTGAGGAGTTTATATACTCTTTGAGTGACCCACTTCTTCAAATATGATTAAGTCCCCTTTATAACTTGAATGGAACCTTTAAAATTGAATTTGGGCTTCTTCTTTTTCTTTTTCTTTTTTTTAATTGTACCCCTTTTTAACTTACAATTATTTAATAATTTTTTAACTTGGATTTTTTTTTAAATTTTAATTTAATAAAAGTAATGTTTAAAAACACTTTTATTAAAAACCTTTCACCTTCTTTCTATGATATTATCTCTTTCTTTTCTCTTTTCTTCCCAATATTCAGTTGAGTTATTTCTTAATATAAAACCTTATTTTAAATCATTTTCATTACTTTTTTCGTTGGAAAAAATATCATCTGATTCCCACTATAGTTTTGCACCTTGCTTAACTTATAATAACAGATTTTGATTAATCGTAGACCTTGATCAAACAAGTACAATTCTTGGATATGGTTGTTCGTTTTTTATGCCCACCAAGGTTGCACGAAACTGTGAAACGGGTACAAGTTTCCGAAACGAGAACCGATATGAAACGCGACCTCCCCAAATTTTGGAAACGGGGAAACGCGAAGATATATATATATAATATATATATATAAAATATATATAAATATATATAATATAATATATAATATATATATTGCACATGAAAGCATAAATGATACATTATAATTTATTACATTTAAACATTAAGATTAAATTTACATCACATTTACTCATGAATGATCACATAATGAAAATAAAAATATCGAAATAACCAAAAGCAACCTTTATTATATATCCAAATCTCAAAATCAGCCTTTATTTATATTAATATATGAGGTTGCAAGTACAATAAAGGCTATAAGGCTGCAAGAACTATAGAGACAAAAGGCTAATCCTTATCATAACAATCCTCATCAAAAATAGAAGAAGTACAATGCTCAACAGTGGATGGTGGTGCTGAAGAAAATGATGCACCAATTCGACTTCCAGACTCGGCCTCAATATTCAAGGCAGCAAGAGAGAGATCCAAATCAGGATTTTCTGCATCCACATCCCATTCTTTAGAACGACAACTGTTGTATTCTAAACCCCTACAAGATGCAAGGCGAAGGTTGGAGTGCACATAAACAAGATCCTTTACCCTCTGTGAGCCCAACCTATTGCGCTTCACAGAATGAATAAAACCATAAGTGCTCCAATTCCTTTCTGTTGATGAAGAGCTTGCCATTTGTGAAAGAATACAAATGGCAAGGTTTTGCAAATGTACACCATTTGCTCCATGACAAATCCACCACCTAACTAGATT
>APFE031383030.1:0-18566 GCA_000404065.3 Pinus taeda
CCTACTGCCACGTCTTTGATCACTGCTAAGAAAGGCAACAATCTCATCTCCCAAACCAGGAAATTCATCTGTATGGTTCACTCCCAAAGTAAGGGGAAGATCGTTGCTACATCCATGACCCCCGCAAAGGGTTCCTCCACGCAGCAGCAGCAGCAGAGGGATACAGTCATGACAGAACACAAGAAAAACTTCTCCTCACCCACAGGGGTACCACATAAGTTTCAGGTGGGCGACAAAGTTTGGTTACATCTACAAAAAGAACGCCTTACAAGAGCCCATCAGAAGCTCAGACCACTCCAACATGGTCCTTACAGCAGTACCAAGCCTGTGGGGAACAATGCTTTGAAGCATAGCATTCCTCCATTCCTTCGCTTACACCAAGTGTTCAATGTGCGCGTCGTCGACCATGCTTCCCACCATTTCTGGACACATCAGAGATTGCAGAATAGCTCACCAGCGACCCAACTCAACAGAAGCTTCCTCATCTCAGGGAGGAACTCAACGCAATGGGGACCATTGCTTCCTAAGGGGGGAGGAATGATCCAGGTGGATTTTGGTGGCCACCCACCTATCCCATTTGGACCCCCACAATTGTCTGTTTTGGCTTTTTCAGTTTCCTAAATTGTAGCATAGTTTACTATTTTTAGCAGTTTTTCGGGTCCTGAACTTCCAGAGCCGTTTTGAGACCCTAAACGACGTTTTTTTGGGAAATCTAGGGGCAACATGGGTCCATGGACCGATGTTGCCCTTCCCAAAATGGTTTTTCTCAGATAGATCTTTCTAACGAGCTATCATACGCGTCAAACAGAGATCGTATGCCAAAGTTACGACCCCGGGAAATTGATGTTACCAATTTACCCAAAACGGGGCCCACAATTGGCGTTTCATCTTCTAGGGTTAGGTTTTGGAATGTGAAGGGTTTTCCATTGTTTCTCAATAATAAATAGGCCTTAGAGCCTCATTGTAACACAGTTCGGAACAGTTCAGAGGCATGTAGCCGCACATCTCTTCTCATAGATAAGCTACCATCACCCTAGCTGGTTTATTTCCAATTCTGGTTGTAAGTATATTTCAGTATTTTCCATTAATGAAATGAAGTATTATTTCCGCTGCATCTTTTTGTATATGGTTACCTCTGTAATTTGTTGCGTTCCTATTTAAATCCGGATCACCTTACCCTCCTCACTCAAGGAAAACCTTAAGTATACATATGATAGATTTGAATAACTCCTAAGTATATGAATTGTTCTAATAAAAAAAGGAAAAAGGGAGAAATAGAGTTAAATTAGAAACATTAATCCAAGGAAAATTTACTCTCATTAAGAAAAATGGTTGTGCATGAAATTAAATAATAATAATTTAAAATTCTAAAAATTGATTCTCATGAGAGAAAATACATGTAGAAAGAGCATAACTTAGAAATCTCCCACTAATATTTTAATTTGAGAAAATATAGGAAGTATTTGGGGGGGGGAATTGAGACCTACCTATTCACTTAAGTTAATGAACACAAAATAGGGTGTATAAATTGGGATGAAGGGACAACTAGGTGAAGAAATAGGAACATGCGTGGGTGAGGGAAAATGACACTAGTAATACAAAATTAATTAAATAATTTTAGCCTTAGTGAGAGGATGACATATGGGTAGATGAATAATCAAATATTGAATTAATGAAAACAATCATTTTTGCTGGAAGTGACAAGTGTCATCACTAAAACCTTCTATAAAAGGAGAAAGTTATGAGAGAAGGATCTCTTTTACCCAACTGTTGGGTGACGGTCATAATGATATTGTCTACTTAAAGAGACTATTGAGATCTATGGTGAGTTTGGTGGAAGTGGAGGCTTTGTAAGTGAGAAATATTGAGTTGGAATTCTCTCCTCCACTTGATAGTGTGTTTCTTCCTCAATACAACCACATCACAACTTGGGGGTCCATGGGGAAGAAGAGTACATAAGGAATATGCTGAGAGATCAATCGGTGAGTTGGATACATTCAGTTGGGACTTAGAATTTCCATACTTTAATGAGGATGACATTAAGATAACATAATGAATGAATGGATTCAAGTTCAAGCTCCATCACCTTGGTGCACAATATTAATGGTTTTACTAAAAAGTTCTCCAATATGTATTAATATTGGTTGTAATAAGTTATTGGATTCTAGAGATTAAAGAAATGTTGTATAGTTGTACAATCATTGGATGTTGGTATATTCACATTGATTTATTTATATGTAATCCATTATGTTGGTTATAATTATTCACTGGATGAAACAAATTAAAGGACATTTATTTTTCCTCATTATTTTTATAATTATGTGACCTTGGGATATGTGAATTATTTTGCTGATAATTTTTTTTTATGACAATCATGTGTATGAGTAATCTATTTTATAAGAAATAAATAATAAATTTCATACTTAGGAAGGTTCTACACATGGTATCATAGCCTAGATTCAGCCCCAAGAACCTATGGATCTTGCAAGTACATCCATGCATGTTGCAACTTGTTGGCTTATTGGGGCATGACCTAGGTTCAGAACTGTTTTAGCCAAACAAATCTCGAAACTACCATCTCTTTTCGCAATAATCCGCAGGGCGCGGACTGAGGTCTCACCCAAGGTACTATGGGAGGGTGCTGGAACCAGGTTTCCGCACTCTAGGGATGTCTTAATGAAGTCTAGAAAGTTCAAAAACCAGTCCTATGTGCAGGCTACTTCTGCACAGCTACTTGTTCAGTTCAACTACCTTTGCATAGCTTGGATGACGAGCGCAACTGTTCTTTACCCTTTACAGTGCTTATTAGTATTATAGATCTTGCATTGAATTAAGTGGGCCCAATAATTTCCTTTACCATTCAACATAAATAGACATGCGCGCAATCATAAACTATAAACAAATGCATAAATAGAAAAAAGCAGCATATATGCGATATTCCAAAACCAACGTATCCTTATTACTGCTTTGTATAGTTACAATCCACTTCTTACCCTGTGCACACAGCTGCAAGGGTCCGCACACACAGCTGCAGAGCCTCTTCCTACTACTACAACCCAAGACTTGGACTTACAGACTCAGAGCGAATATCTATTCAAAAACCCATAATACTTAGATCATATCACCACTACCTTCTACACTTAGAGCCTTGCTCTATTTATACATTCCCATGGTCCGCAGACCATGGGTAGGCCGACCCATTCTATATTAAATTACATTATTTGAGTGCAGAGAACCCTTTGACTTGACCCATTACAACTCATGCTCCACGCACTTCGCGGAGCCTTCACAATACTATTACCCAAAATTGTGGGCTTTAAGCCCCAAAACCATTACGTAGGGGATCCACTACCCAGCAGGCCCCCAACACAAACATCGTGACTCGTCCTGAGTCACTTGGCCAGTGTGGTGATTTTCACGTGAAGTTCATCCAGCAAGCTCTGCATTTTGTGGATGTTTGCCACACATTCCTCTGCTATCTATTGTATCAATTGTGCGCAACTCTCTGATTCATCCTTGTTAGAGGAACCCTCTTTCCTTTTCACATATGTGTCCTGCATTTGGGCCAACTTTCCCTTGATTGTGGTGGTGGCTGTGAATGCTTCTTTGAGACAAGGCTAGATGCGTTCTTTAAGCCTCGCTTCTTTTTGGCGTGCGGCGTCCACCTGTTCTTTCAGAATATGGGCCCCCCTCATATTGGCTAATTGCTGGGTAAGGGCGACTATCTGTGTGATCCCCTGAACATTGGCATAGGCCTACTATAATTCCCGTGCTTCTATCTCTAACTGTTGTAGCATTGGGTCCTCCTGTAATGAAGTGAGGGTGATGAGCAACAGGTCCAACAATCCTATGCAGTCCTGTACAACATGCTCTATCTCTTTCAACACTGATTGAATGTCACGGTGGTCTTCTCTCTGAATTCTTGGGCTGTAGAGGATTGTGCCTTCAGTTGCAACTCTGTGATCTACAGGTTCAACTCCAACTGAACCTTCACAACCTCCTCCTAGGTCCTACAAACTCCAACTACTAGTTGATGAATTTTTTCCATGGTGGGGAGTGCCGCCGACATGGTCAACTCTAGAATGCTGCTCCATGCCTCCTCCACTGCCTGTTCTAATCCTTGGTTTTGGGCAACCAGTCTATCGTGTTGCAGGCTGAGTTGTTCTAAGTTCAACTTCTGCTCACTTAAGACTTGGAGTGCGCGGCCCTCCCTGGCGCGAAGCTCACCAGTTAACCCATCCTGGAGCTAGTAGAGGGTTTCTCTAGGAAGGGTGGCCAAATTCAATCCCCAGCCCCTCATGTCACCTTTAGCTTCTGTGAAGATGGTGCCTTCTGGTAACACCAAGGTGTTCATTACGCGTGTGTGCACCATCTCCTCAGCTTCTGCTATATCTTCCATAAGTTACAGTGTCATCACTCCTGGGAGTCGCACCTGTAATGCCTGCAACTACTCTCTGAGTGCCCCCAACACAGTTGTATGCTCCATCATCAACTCTTCTAGAGCATCCTTAGTGACATCGCGAACTGGTTTGCTACTGTCAACAAGGTATTCCTCCATAGTCTTTGTTTTCTTTGTATTTTTGCGTGTGGGTGGCTACTCTTGGTTGCATGGCCTCTTGATTTGGGTCACTTTCATTGTAAGGTCTATGCATTCCTATGTCTCTACCTCCCCTTGTATGTCCTACTCTGTGGACATTTCCTGACCTTCCTCGGTCTCCTTTGTGGGCGTGGTTGTGGCTTGTACCATCTACTCTATTGCTGCTTGTCATAGACATATTTGGGCACTGCAACCCCAATCTCATATGTCCATAAACCAAGGGCTTCTAATCCCCTAAAAGTGTTGTTTCATACCCTAAAAGAACAAGGTTAGCTGATTACATCGTCTCCCAAAAATTCTCCTTGAAAAACTACTCAGAACTGGTCAAAACTGGACCATACAGACTGTTAGTGATAAGGGTGCGATGCATCTCACCTACTAAATGAAAAAAGTGCAATTCATACTGGAAATCCCTTCTGTAGGGTGTGATGAGCAAGATCAGGAAAATGGCAGAGGTAGTTGGCTAGGTGGAAAAACAAAGAATCTTCTAGAAACTGCCCATTTGACACTTGCCTCTCTGAATTCGCCCAGGGATGAGTAAGAGATCATGAAATATCCAAGTGGAACATAGAAATATCAGAGAAATGACACTAATCAAAATCCCAAAAACTGACTCACCCACCTGCAAATATCTATATATGGATCCCTCATCCTAAAGATCCAGAGGCTGGAATTTTGTATTTTGTAAGGAAGTGTTGTTGGTTTCTCTGTGAAACATCATAGTGTGGGGTGATCTAGCTTTTCTTGAGGTGAAGAGGGATTTCATGCTGGGAGGATGGTGTTGGGTCAAACCAATGGGTTTTAATCCTCTCTTCTACTACTTCTATCAATAAAGCTATTTGAGTTTTCCTCCATATTCTTGTATATTTCTGAATCTTGTATTGATATATGCATTTGTATGGTTAATATACATCTTATCCTATATTTTTTATGGTTATAGATCTCTATGCTTTGATGGTATTATGTTGCTTTGACTCTACATGTGTTTTTTGAAGCGGGACTAGTAAGGAAGGAGTGCGAAGCTCTGTCAAAGGAGGAGGAAACAAGCAAGGAGCCAAGCGAAAGACTGAGGTTGGTACTCTCTACTTCTCTCTCATCTATCTCTCATAAAGGAAAACACAAGTAACTTTAGTTAGTTTGTTTCTAAGATAGCTACCCATCTTAGTGGGACTAGCAGCTCTGAATGGACACTAGTTTTTCTGATAACACTATTGCCTCAGCCGCCTTTCGCTGCATGGCCGCTTCTTGTTCCTGACGCTTACCTTCAGCTAGCTTCGCGATGCGCAGCTTGGTCTCCCTCTTCCTCTGCTATTCTGTGATCTTTTCTAATTTTGCCAAGTCTGGGGCGTGCCACTCCAGAGACCATGATGCCATTACTTCGAAGATTGCATCATCTTTGGCAATGAAGAGTAGCTTTACCCACTCTCGAGCTGGATCCTTGCGCGCTAAGATATATGGGTTATGCATATCCGCCTTGAATTCTGCTGCACTATGTAAACTATTATATACTTTCGGGGACAAGTGTGGCCTGCGGTTGATCCAAGTTCGTAATATTGCCTCTACGAATGCCCAAAACACTTTTATCTCCCAAATCCTTGTCACTTCTTTCATTGCCTAGAGCAAGGTGTACCTCACGGCCTCGGGTAGGTTCCTCTCAATGGTGGGAAACTAGCTGTCTGCTGACAGCTCCCTGGCAACTAGAAAGATGGATAAGAGCAACCACGTTTAGTGGAAGGTCTTACCTTTCTCCTGGGCATCCCTATAATTCATAAAAAATTCATCGCAGAGAAATTGTGCCCAGTTGAATTGGACCCCTTCTGCACATTGCTCTACCAACACAATTATAGATGTTGGCACTTCGTCTGCACAACATTTCCTCATGAGCTTGTGGCGAGCAGCTGGGTGGCAACGCGCACCCCTCAGTCCTTGATGCTTACTATTACATACCCTTGCTTCCTTTTCTCTAGCTTATATTTGGCCTTCATAGCTTCTGCGAGGCCCAAACCACTGCTCTTTCCTGCGATGTCTACAGGATTGCTTCCTTTGATGGGAAGCTGTGAAATTCGATGAATTAGGTTGGTCGTGATGGGAATTGGCTCCTCCAGCCAAAGATACCCATCATGTACTAGACACAGTAGCTGTCGGATGACAAAAATTATGATGGGCGTGCAGTGGTAGTGGGGTATCTACTGCAGATGGAGTAACCTAGCATTCTCCACACCGCGCAACCATTTTTGCTACAATAATTTCTCTGTGGCCAATTGTGGGAACTTCTCACTATCTGTGAGGTCCCAGTCTTCAAATTTTATATTTGGTACCCGTCCCAATGGAGGACCGTCAAAACTTATGTCATCTGGAAGAAGCGGGGTTTGGAGCGCACTCTTCGTGGCCTCCAGGTCCTTCGGTATCTTGGTTGCCCCTTTCCATGGGGGAATGTAGGGGGGTAACTTTATCGTTGAAGGTATTTGGGAGACATTCTCTACCCCATCATCCTGTGCCTCAATTTGGGCTATTAGGGCTTAAAAATCTTCCTCCTCCTCCTTTGTTTCAATGGTGACAACTTTTCCCTTCTCTGTCATTGACAATTTACTAACTCCTGGGTTTCGTGGTGATACACGGATTGGCCCCATTGGTTGTTTATTTTTCTATGGTCGCGGCATGCGTGGAGACTTTGGTACCTATGGTGCACCTACTTCCTCTCTAGGCTCCTCCTGGATTACCCGAGGCTCTAGGGTAACTTCCATGAATCACACGCTGGTTCTCGAATTATGTCTATACTAGATTTGTTTGGTCACGTACTCATAGGTGGCAAGGTAGCTTGGTGCTTGCTGCTCTGTACTAGCTCAAATATCAAACAACCAAGTGTTGTTTCATAGCTACCCCATGGAATTTTACAGTAACTTTTGAATTTGAACTCGGCCATTCCCTCCATATCTGAGTCAACAGTACCTTCTTGGTGGCAGATCATCCCGAATCTAGCTCTTAATTCCTGTCTTAATGGCTCACCGCCGGCTCCTTTCTACCTTAAATTAGTCCTCTTTTCATGAACAGTGACATCAACAGTCACCTCCCAACCTACCCGCGCAGCAGCGCAACCCCCTATGCATGAGTGCAATCCCTGGGATAGACTGGCCCTGCGCAGAACCTCCTTTCCACGTAGCTCTCCTGCAGACTTGTTTATAGTCCCACGCCTTCTTTCAACAGCTTGGAGCACTGAGACTGTGCTTCCAAAAGATATTCAAGTGGTTGCACCCCTGGTGTGAGGCTTCGATTTTCCTGCTAGCCATGGCTGATGGCAGCCTTCAATTATCCTTGCGTCAAGTAGTGTGTCACGTTCTTCTTTGTGTGGTATGCTCCCTTGTTCAATAAGGTGTGGTTGCAGCCATGATAGCAGGGTCACAAGTCTTTCTAATGCAGTAGTAGGGATGGCTAGACTTGATCCCAACATGCTTAGTTTCTCATGGCCCGCTTGCGTGACTTTGGTTTTCAGTTCGTTGATTTCTTTGTCCAATGTCACACTTCTCTTCCTCAGTCGTGCCCACTCATCATCAAGTTCGTGAAGTTGCATGCTCCCTCTCTGAAGGTCTTCTTGCAACTGTCTAATTCCTTTACCCAGGTCCTTGCATCCTATCCCTACAGTGGTCTAGAGATTCTTCTCTGTCCTCCTAGTTTCCTCTCTTCTTAACACTATTGAGGTCATTTCCGCGCTCCGGTTTTTGCTTATGGTCATATAGGCCCAACAAACTGTTGGTACGCATAGGTCCCAATCTATTCATCCCACCTAGTAAACTTTATTCATGATTCCGCATAGCTTTGTGAATTCTCCATTACTGAGTATTTGTGGTGGGCGTCACTTTTCTTGTTGTTGCGTCAGGTTCTGATTTTTTATCCTTAGCCTGTGATGTGCTTGCCTAGCACTCGTCTGCACCCATAAACACATGTGGGCACGCAAATTGCTTTGCCCTGGCTACCTGACTTATGTTCGACGTTGGGGACTTCCAAACCATAAGTGCATCCAGCTTATGCATTCACGCGAGCTCCCAATATTCTTTTGGTGTGTTTTCCACCATCGTGCGGGTGTCGCGTGCAACGCCTATTCCATTGCATTATACTGCTGCTAATTTGGTACTAACCTTTTGAATTTATCTAAGAATTCATCTGCACCTGTCTCCCCATCATATGTTGGCAGTTCCCTTACTTTGATCCTCATGCACCGCAGTGATCTAATCATCATGTTGCAATTTAGCATTGTTACTTCATGTAACCGGTTCTGCCAGCATTCTATTTCTTCATCTAAATCCGAAGTACAGGAATTATTGTGCTCCCATGAGATTCTTCCATCTTCAGTTAGGTTCACCTGATCTTAGTCTTGTGCCGTTATCTAAAAAATGCAATCCAGCTCATCGTCACTATCATCCTCGCGCACAGGTTTAGTGTAGCATGACCCTTCGTCTAGATCGAGCAGAACTACTACATGTAGGGAATTTTTCTCGAAAAATCATTTTCCGCTTGTTTAGGTTGATGACTTCATTCATATCCATGGCCCAGTATATCCCTAACAATGTGGGGTAAGGGTTACTGTCATCCACAATCTCGATTACTTCAAATTCCATCTACGTGCTCGTACCCTCGATATCCATTGTTACCCCTTGCAATCTTCCCATGGACATGATCTTTTTTTGGTTTGCCATCTGTAATTGGATAGGAGACCACTATAACGCGGTCCTGCCCATGCGTTCCCATGTTTTCTTTGGCAACACATTCACATTCGAGCCCAGGTCTAGGATGACCTGATCCATCTCATATTCGCCAATTTGCATTGTCAACCGCATTTCCCTCTTGGTGCGCAATGCATGCTTTCCCAGCTTCCGGACTACACATGGTTCCCCTAACCCTGCACACCTAGTTATCAACTCTTGTAATCCTTTAACCACCTTATTGTCATTTAGCAGCTTCATGCACGTCTCTAAAAAGGTAGTAAGCATAGAAGGATCCATTCCCAGCTCTGGTTGATCCTTACTACCTGAAGTAGAGGCCTCTGTGAAGCTCTTCTTAGCTTCCATAAGTGTTTCCCTTGTGCACTCCAAGTCAAACTCAAGTTCCTTCATAGGAGCCTTGCGAACCCATGTATCATCCTTAGGTTGATTTCCTTTATCTTCCCCCTGTGGTCACGCCGCTTCTGAGCACCATGTTCATGTTGGGGTCTTCTTCACGTGGTTCAGACCTCATCATTTGGATATTCTAATTCGGAGTAGGTCGTAGTACCCCGTTCATGTGCATCTATGTGATCAATGTCAGATAATCTACTGCTTCATGAACAAACTAATAACAGTACGGGAAACATGTTCTAGTCAGGTTTATACAGTCCCACATGTAGTGCCTAGGTCCTCTGCAATTATAGCAAAATAACGGTCCACGTCCTCGTCCGGGTCCCATCCCTCCTTGTCCTCATCCGCGTCCTTGGAATCCACCGCATGATATTGTTGCGGCTGGATCCTGACCTCGCACCTCGATCTACATCCTGTAGGCAGGTGTTCAATCCATAAACAACTCATAACATTGATAGTTTCGCTCATCGTGGGCCATTGCTCTACATAAATTACAAAATAGTTGTTGCGGAGTCTGTGTATACTTCTGCAACAGGTGATAGTTATTTGTAGTGTGCTTCCTCCCCACCTGACAAATCATGCACTAGAGCACAGGTGCTGCACTCGGCCCTACTTGAGCCTCTTGTCTCAATGGCATTGGCCCCCCTCCCACCAAATAGTTTGTGAATACTGGACAGTGATCCTTATTGTGGCCCTAACCTTTACATTTTATGCACCACACTTCTTCGCGTGCTTCTGGCTAGGGTGCCCTATCCTATTTCAAACATTGCATATCCAAGCATAGGTTTTGTAGCTACACGTGGATTTGTTGGACTCCCAACCCCAGATCCTGTATCGGTGTTTCATGCAACCTCATTTCTATTTCCAAAGATTTTTCCTGGGTTGACAGCTTTTGCTGTGATATCACCATCCTCAGGTGTGGTGTCAAAGACACCAAAAACCACGCGCGGTGTTGTGCATCTGTCAGTGTCATATTAGTCTCATGGATCATACTTTTTAGCCTCTAATCTAGATCCCAGGGGTTTCCCCTAGAAGTATCGCAATCTCCTTAAATTTGATGATCGATTGTGTCTCTGACTTCAGCTGGCTAAACTCTTTGTTCAACGTAATCTGGATCTCCGCTATTCCTAGATTTGGTTGATTATTCGAGTGCTTGATATACCATGTCATCGTGCGATCCTGTAGCACGCTTACCAATGTGGCCTTCTTAATGTTATCATCTGTAACCCTGTGTGCTTCCCAGACTGCTCTTACTATGAACCAAAACTGATTTGGATCTTCGTTCCCTACTCCTCTGAATATAGGCAGCTTGATCGCACTCGCCATGCTGAATGGCGGGTTTGGTGGAGGTGGTGTGGGTGAAGATGGAGGTGAAGGAGGCAACATGAGTGGTGGAATAAGTGGGGATGGTAACTATGGAATGCATTGCCTTATCAAACTGACCTCACTCCTTGGAGAAACCCAAGCGCGCTATTCCTCGCTCACTCATGGAGGTGAAATTAAAGGACTATTTCCTAACTCTTCGATACCTTTGTAGACCTTTCCACTTCATGTCGTTCCACTCATTAATGTATTCGCATCACCCATTTTTCACATAATAGCATCTTAATCCAGGTATTCAAATATTTGATGTACTTACCTCGTGGTCCCTTGAGAAAACATCTTTTTGCTTTGCTATAGCTTACAGTCGTGTCTATCGCAAATTTAGTGATAAACCCTTCTATTATCTGATCAAGCCAATTGTTTACGGCTCGCGCGATCTTATCTTATGTGCCTCTACCCTGTGCACCAACTCTGTAGTCCACACTATTGGTTTATTGGAAATTGTGCATTAACTATCACCAACTGAACAAGGTGATAATCAAAAATCAATATCCTATGATAAGGATAAATGAATTGTTCGACCAAATGAGGGGAGAAACCATGTTTTCAAAGATAGATATGATATCAAGATATCATCAATTAAGAATAAAGGAAGAAGATATCCCAAAAACAACCTTTAAGACAAGATTTGGGAATTTTGAGTTTCTAGTATTAAGCTTTGGACTTACAAATTCCCTGGGTGTGTTTATGATCGTGATGAAGAGGATATTCCACAAATATATAGGTAATTTTATACAAGTCTTTATCCACAACATCTTGATGTACTTAAGGATCCTAGAGGAACATAATGAACACTTAATATTAGTCTTATAATGTTTGACAAAGAACCAACTATATGGAAAGTTGTCAAAGTTTTCCTTTTACCAATCAAATATCCATTATCTTAGACACATTATCTCCACACAAGGGTATTGGTCAGTGTTGGAGTGGCCAACACTAAGAAATGTTCATGAAATACCTAGTTTTATGGGAATGGTTGGGTATTATTGTAGGTTTGTTGAGGGGTTTTCAAATATAGCAATCCCTGTCACCAAACTCCAAAGAAAGAAGAAGAAGCTTGTTTGGACTAAAAATGTGCTGAGGTGTTCTAGAGGTTAAAATAATTGTTAATGATTGCACTGATCCTGAAGGTAATAGATATGGAGTATGACTTTCTGGTTTGCACTGATGCCTCCAAGGAAGGAATTGGTTGCGTATTGATGAAAGATGGAAGAGTAATAGTGTATGCGCCAAGAAAACTTAAAACCCATGAGGAGAACTAGGAAACAAATAATCTAGAAATGGTAGTGATTGTATATTTCCTAAATATTTGGAGACACTACTTACTAGGAAGGAAGTTTGAACAAAATATTGATCATTATAGACTAAAACACATATTCACATAAGACCATCTAAACTCTAGACAAAGAATTTGGTCAATGTTAATAAGTGAATATGATTTTGACATTACTTACATAAAGGGAAGACTAAATAGGGTGGCAGATGATTTAATTTGGAGGCCTCAAATATTTTTAGTGATTCCCGTAAAGATAAATATGAGGGAGAAGTTGCTTAATTTACAAATTGAGGATACCTGGTACAAGGAGGTAAGCTAGAGTTTAAGGGGGTATCAGATGATCATCCCAAAATATGAGGGCTACTCTCTAGATAGTGATGGACTACTTGGATTCCATGGAAGCATATATGTGCCATTGAATGAAGAAATGTGTTAATTGATATTGAAAAAATCACATCCAATGGTATACATGGAACACCGTTGTGTTAAGAAGATGAGTGCAGACCTAAAGCCATTATTCTTTTAGAAGGGGATGAAGAAAGACATTGTAATTTTTTTAGAAAATTTTTTGGAGTGTCAGCGAATAAACACTAAGCACAAACATCTAGTAAGGTTATTTAAACCCAAGGAGATGGTAGAGTCTAAATGGGAAGTTATATCAATGGATTTCATACTAGGAATACCAATGAACATAAGGAAACATGCTTTTATATTTTTAGCGGTGGATAAGTTAACCAAAAGGACCCATTTTAGATAGCCAAATTTTTCATTGATGAGACCATGAGATTACACAAAGTTCCAAGGAATATCATATCAAATAGGGAAGCAATGTTTTCTAGAAGTTTTTGGACTAGTTTCAAAGAAGCCTTAAGAAACCAGTTAAACTTCAACATTGCTTATCAACTTGAGATAAATGCCAAATAGAGAGGAATAATCAAATCCTTGGGGACATGCTACAAATGTATGTTATGGACCAACAAAAAATATAGCAAGACCTTTTACAATTGGTGGAATATTCTTACAATAATAGTTACTAGAATTCCATCAAGATGGAACCATTTGATTTCCTATATGGGAGGCTTTGTAAAATGCATCTCAGTTGTTGAAAAATGTGACTATATTTAGCTTTCATAATTATCATTTGGCTCATGTAATGATGTAATATCTATGTATTAATCAAAATAGGAAAGACAATTTGTAAAAGAAAAAGTATTTATAAAGCATGGGTTTCATGCTTGGGTCCACGGTCAATAAGTCAAAGCATCCATTGAATGTTTATAGGGTCTGTTAAGAGTCAATGTTCATTAATACAATGTAAAATACTCTTTTGGCCACTTGTATCTAGGAAAAAAATGTCATTTTATATTTTCGAATAGTCTAGATACTCCAAAGGAAATAAGTCATCCATCATATAGAGTTGGCCTTAGGAGCTAGACAAAAGGCTGTAAAAAGAATGATTTCACTTTTTAAAAGGGAAGACAAGAAGCTCACATTTTTCTGAGGTTATGGTCTAAATTTTGGAGGAGGATCAAGGGGAATCAAGAAGAGAATCAAGGGCATGCGAGGGTGGAAAGATATGTTTAATGGAAGGACCTAGGATTACCTTAGGTTCAAGATAACTAAAAGTCCATTTTCATGGTAAATTCCTAGATTGCTACTCTTGAAGACATCTTCAGTTATTTGACAAGTAGTCTTGTTTCTTGAAGGAAGATAAGGGTCTTTATTTTGGCATTGGAAGTCTCTTTTGAATTCATTATATAGGAAGACAAAAATTTTGATGGGTTTTCCCCTTGGATGGGTTTTTCCCTGGCTTAAGCCTATTTCTAGTGTCTCTCTTTTATGGTTGTGATCTTCATGTTTTGGAATTTATTTGATGATGATAACACATGGATAATAACAAAGAAAACATACTAATTTCACAAATAAATGTCATGAAAGGAAAATGTTTAAGTATAATATGCTTTCTTATTTGCTTTTTCCAACATGGTATCAAATCTTGGTTCACTTTGTAAGAAACTAGAGGATCGCAAGAATGAGGGTTTATCTTCGACACAATAGGAATAAGGATTTCTTGTAATTTTGAGCCTCCAAGAGCTAGGTTTGAACCACTATGGGCTAATTGAGCAATGAGTCATGATAATGACACATAAGATACCTATTCAAGACCACAAACCTGTGCTAGGAAGCCAAGTTCTAATCCAAAAGGAATGGTAACTAGGTCAAATTTATGGGCTAAGAGGACAAACCTAAGAAGCATTTTGAAAAGACCTAATCATTGAATAGGTAAAATGTTGTTTTCTAGGCTTATTCCTATGCAATAGACCAATGACCAAAATTTCTAAGATAGACTCAGATCCCAACTCCTATGTCAAGGCTTATAGAAGTCTATTCAAATGCAAATTATGTCTTTGTGGTAGAACAAATTCTAAAAGTGATGTTCTAAAAGGAATGCGCATGTGTACTAGGACGAACCTAAAATTATGGGCTCAAACATCAGTAGAGGCTTAGAAAGTCTAGATTCTATACATATGGACTAATATGTATAGAATCTAGACTTTCTAAGCCTCTATTGATGTTTGAGCCCATAATCACCAATGGATAATATGGTTGGATACTCCTCTATGGATAATATGGTTGGATACTCCTCTTTGAGACGTTTTCAAAGAGATATCACACTTGGCCAACTCTTCCTGAATGAGAAGTTATGTCAGTTTGATGTTGAAAGCAACAATAAGGTAAATGAGACCAAATTTATGAATAAAAGCACCAAATTATTAAGATCATGAATTTTTGTATCAAATCCATCTCCTTGAAGTCAATAAATGGAAGTTCCGCGTAAAGTTCAAGAATCTTCAATTGAATCTGGCCTTTAAAAATCACATGAACAATGGATGAAGTGATAAAATCTGTAAAGGATAATGAATTCCACACCCTCCATGTTGGACCAATGCAGTAGTGACACATAGAAGGTGTAAAAAAATCTTGTGCTTTGATGCCATGTGAATCTATTAGTGCATGTGTGTGTGATATGTCACCTTTGATGTGTACACAAAGGTGGTAGATCAGGATTGGTCAAATGGCTTACAATGACATGTGGTGACACATGAATGGCTAAAAAAAGGTGATATCAATAGACAAGCTTGACCTAGTAATAGCATGAAATGCCAGCAAGGTGATATGTAAGTATGAATGACTTCCACATAGGAGGTACATATGGTAGCTTGGATGACCAATCAGCTTGTTTTTAGGTGACATGTGGCAACACTCACTAGGCGCCATGTGGTGTGATGACATCATGTTGATGTCACCACATGGTCAGTCAATGACCCCCAAATATCAGGACATATGGCACATTGGGTAAGCCCCAAGTGATCAAGGTCATAGGTGTTGGAAATTAAGTCATGGTTACAATTGAAAAGTTGTACGGTCAACCCAGGTCATGTGATATGATATATGTATATGTATATGTATATGTATATGTATATGTATATGTATATGTATATGTATATGTATATGTATATGTATATACATATACATATACATATACGTGTATATGTATATGTATATGTATATGTAGATATCATGGCATGAAAGAACAAAATCTCACATAATATTTTAAAACACATGTAGAATGTTGGCTCTATAATTAGCAATGGACTATTGTGGTGTTTCATTGGATGTGGTATTCTATTCAATCCCTGGGAGGGTTACATCATATGGTTGATACATGAAAGGGTTTTAGTGGTTTTTTCATATGGGGGGTTTTAGTGGTTCTATCATATGGTTGATATGTAATAGGTTTCTGGTGGTTTTTTTTATATGTTTTATATGTGACAAGGTTCTGGTGATTTGGTAGTATGGTTGATATGTGACAATGATTCAAAGGTTTCATTGTATGTTTCATGTGATAGGGTTCTGGTGGTTCCGTCATATGGTTGATACATGATATCGATTCAGTGTCTTTATCATATGGAGGATATGTGACAAAAATTCCATCATTTGGTGTATATGTGGTTGGGGGTTCACCATATGGTTCATATTGTAACTTGTATACTAGTACAAAAGAGGAAGGTTGTATGGTAGAGTTGGTTTGTCGTTTGGTCTGTGCATGGGAGACCATCAGTTCAAGCCCTGGTTCAACCCTTCAAAATATTTTGTTATTGAAATTAGTGTGTTTGAACAATCCAATTTTTTGAACTAATAAGTGATGTTTTGTTGAGTTCGATGACCCATTCTGTCTAATCCACTCTGAAAGTAAATTGTTTTAAACCATTAATTTATATAATGATTTTTGGGTTAATTTGAGATCCAAATTTAATTTTGAAAAGGGGGAAATGGCCAAAACCTTATTGTAATAATGCCGAGGGGTATGAAGAGCCATGATTTTATTTTGAATTTAAGAAGCTATGTTTTTTGTATTATTACGTTTTGGGGCTTATGAGTAGGTTTTGTATCGATGATCAGAACAAGAAGAAAAAAGAGATGTTATCAGTACATATTGAAGAACAAGTTATCACCACATTGATATGATCAATTTTGAGAGGATTATATTTGTTTTGGTGCTTGTGAATCTAGTCTAAAAATTATGAAATGTTTTCCACTAGTTTGTGAAGGAGTTTGTGCCTCCATCAAAGGTTGGTAACTCAATCAGGTTGTTTCCTACATTCATTTAAGGTTTGTGCCTCAATAAGGCCATTGCCTACATGATTCAAAGGTTGGTGCCTCAATTAGGTTGTTGCCTATAGAAAGTTGGTGATTGCACATTTTCAAGCTTGGTGCCTCAATCAGGTTGTAGCCTATTGCAAGTCGGTGCTTGCACTTTTGGGGGTTGGTGCCTCTAGTATGTTGAAGAAAATAAAAATAATTTGCAGTTTTCTCTCGCATGTGTTTATGTGATGAATGTTACTTGATGCACTATTTTATTCACTGTTTTGAGGCATGATACTTACCAATGCAATTCTATATATTTAGTTATTGATTAAATGGTTTTGAAATGTTAAAGTGGCCTTTACACTAATTCACCCCCCTTTCAGTGTAATCTTTAGTCTAACAAGTTTTTTAGAGAAAGTTTCCTTTAGGAACAGTTAACCATTGAAGGTTGATCATAGGGAATATGGCCTCTATCATATAATCAAGCAATCCTCCTAAGTTTTATGCAACCAACTATGACTTCTGGAAAATAAAAATGGAAACCTACATCATATCCTTGGGAGTTGGTGCTTAGGTAGCTGTGGAGAATAAATATCAAATTCTTGCTACTTGACCCATTGATACAGTTGGTAAGCATCTATATACATCCAATGAAATAGCTAAACATTCCATCTTGAGTGGTTTACCAAATATATGAAATTTTCAAAGTAATGCATTGTAAGTCAGCCCATGACATATGGAAGAAGCTCAATAACTGTTATGAAGGGGACAGCAAAGTGAAGGAATCCAAGCTACAAACTTACATGGATGAGTTTGAAAATTTCAAAATGGAAGCAGATGAAAATAATGTTTCATAATTTGTTCTAGTAGATAATATTGTCAACTCTATCATAGGACTTGGTGAAGAAACCAAGGTGTCAGACGGAATGAGTTGAGGTTGCAGACAAGATCAACCTCCCTAGTATATAAAGATAACTAGTGACATGCAAGCCAATCAAAAACTATCTTTCTCTAAATATGCAATTAAAAACAAAGGAAAACAAGTGTTTTAGGCCTACCTTGGGTCCAATGCAAGTTTGTGGAAGCCTCGCTCCATTTCTCCAAATGAGCTTCCTTGAAGTAAGTCTGCAAACACAAACAAACAAACAAATTAAATAGCACCTGAAAAGCCAATACCATAAAGCATATCCATCATAATTATCAAGGAGATTATGAAACAAACCACATAAGACAATTTTTTGAGAAAAATGAATCTGATTGTATTAATTCATATCAAAGAAGAACTTTACAACATGTGCCTTGATGCTGTACAATCTCCTCCCAGGGTCCGACAAGAAGTCTCCTCTACTTTGACAAGTTTCACTCACTTCCCAATGAAGCCAAAAGGTATGTGATCTCTCCTCTCAAGCTTAACTAGGAAGTCCCAATTCCATCAGCATTTACCCTTAAAAATGTTCAGCTTCTAACCTCTCCAGCAACTAACCCAATGCCTTAATTTATAGTGCAATGGAGGGAAGTTACTAGGTCCTCCTTCAAAGGGATAAAACCCTCC
>APFE031383030.1:26180-51038 GCA_000404065.3 Pinus taeda
TATAGATAGATAGATAGATAGATAGATAAATAGATAGATAGATAGATAAATAGTGTAATGTTTTAGGAATAATTGAATATGTGATATTAAAGAAAACCTAAGGAGAAATTTGATGAGAAATGAGAAGGGTAAGAAGGATGGGAGGGATGAGGGAGGGAGAGAAACAAGGGAAAAGGAAGGGACAAGGAAAGGGGGAACAAAGAGGGGTAAAGGGAAACATAACGGTTAATAAGAGGTAAGTAAATTAGGGAAAAAAGGATAGGAAAAAGGTAAAAATGGTCTACATTAGACTCATTTATGGTTCATAGTGAGAAAGGGAAACCAACTAATATTGATATCTAGGCCATTGTCTCTATTCATGTTGTTAGGGTGCTTTTTTATTTCAATGGATTCTCTAATTCTATGATTGTAATAATGGTTTATTTTAGTGATGATTTAGGGTACTTTTTATTTCAATGGCTTCTCTATTTCTATGATTGTAATAATGGTTTCTTTAGTGATGATTTGGGGTGCTTTTTTATAATCTAGGTCTCACTATTTATTATAACTCATTCTCTCTCTACTTATATTATTGATATTTAATTCTACATATTTACATTTAATTAATTATATTTAAAATCCTTTTTATTATATACTTATATTATATATTCACATTTTCCTTAGTTGGCTCTAAATATATCCTTGACATACCTATCCACTATTTTTATTCCCATCCTCTCTTCATATAATTTTCTCATGTCCTAACAATGGACTAGGATAGTGGCTCTGAAACGTTGACAATAAAACTCATATTTGTAAATCTTCCTATACAAACAAACAAAATAGTAAATTATTTAACTTAAATTTTGGATTATATGTGTAATCAATTTATCTTGGTTAACTATCATGGGATAAGGTGTTACACATGGGTAGTTATATATATGTAGGTAGTGTGATACATTGTGCATGTGGATAATATTTTGGTCTCTCATTATATAAAATTTATGGTTGTGCAAAAGTAAATTTTACACCTCCCTCTCCAACTATTTTCTTGCAATAAGGGTGCTTTAGGAGGGTATGAACCATGGAAAAATTGTTACCATTTGGTTAGTGTAAATTGGTAATTGTTGGAATAGATGCCATGGCTAGAAGAGCTGCAAGAGGAGGGTAGGGCTGCTAGAATGCACAACTAACACCACCATGGAATTCAACTCTTTTCACCCCACCCAATGATGGGGAGAACCCTATAGCACATGAGAAAATATCTGATAGATAAGTTTTGAACTTAATGAGATCATTCTATCATATGTTAGAAGCATTAATAAATCCTTTGGAATGGGAACAAGGAGGACTTGCAAAATGAATGATTCAAGAATCCCACAAGAAATGATATGCATTGGGATTTGAACAAGGTAAAGTTTATATAATTTTGGGGGTTTGCTCATGGACATAAAATAAAGGAATGTCTAGAAAACATGGCCATGTGCTTCACCTTAGGGGATTGCACCTCGAATTTGAAGGCCAAGGTGAGTGTATTCTAGTTAAAAGGAAGTGCATTGCTCTAGTGGTTCAAAACATTAGTAACTCAGTTGGCGATGGATATCTCAAAGGTGACTTGGGATTTATTTGAAGAAAAGCTAAAATAATGCTACCTATTAGAAGATTTCATCGAAAGACATATTAATGAATTAAATGCACCGAAGTAGGGAAATTGATTAGTTCCTTAGTATGAATCTTGTTTCATTAAACTACTTCATTATGCCCCTCACTTAAACATAGATAATCTTAGAGTAAACAAATTTGTGTATGTTTTAAATTTTAACATTCAGGCTAAGGTTAGAGTCTTAATGCCTAACACCATGCATGAAGAAGTTCAATGCGCCATCATCACCTAGGAAGATATCTTGAGTAGTGGATTGACTAAACCACTAAGACCCATAGGTTCAAGAATGTCTAGTGGAAATAGTATGGATTGCGCGAATTTTGAGAGGGTACCTACACACAGTCATCAAAACTGGTTAGTAGGAAATATAATATCACCATATCGATATCCAACTCAACGAACACACATTGTATCTAAGTAGGCTTGATCTAATAGCATACAACCATGTTAGCCATCACAGTATCATCCTACATATTAGCATCGTACTGCAACAACTATCACAACAGTCTGGCTCTTACTAGGAGAGATCCATACCAACCCCTTGTTAAATTGGTACTAGGAGCCAAGCTCCTAAGAGGGGGCATTGGACTTGTGGAGCTTCACATTAAGAGAGGGATTTCCCTCACATGATAGGTAATTCCAACATAGCTTGGACAAAAACCACAGTGTGGGATCTTAGGAAGGCACATCACATCCATGTAGAGGTGAACAATCACCACGATGAGAACTAGTCCATTGTGCTTGAGATATAGGAGCTACTGAGTCTTTTATTTCTCTAAATGAATTGTCAAAAATTAAACATGAAGAAATTGCACAACATGATTTTATTCATGTGAAAATGACATGTTGTATGAATATGAATGTAGGTAAGTTGGTAAGGGATTGTGAGGTGGATTTAGGAGTATTTAAGGCCAAGTTATCCTTGTATTCTACAATCCTATGATCTTATGATGCAGTCATAGGAGTGGATTTGTTGGAAGAACATGAGGTAATTCTAGACTACAAGAACAAGATACTACATTTCACAAATAATGAAGGTAACAGAAAATCCTTGATGGAACGGAATCAAAGGGTGTCCCTAAGTTTCAAATCATCAATGTAGGTGATGAAATGTAGATGAAGGGAATATCAATTGGTCATGGTTTCAACATTAAATAATAAGGGAAACTCTAAAAATGTAGATAAGCATCCAATTCTTGCTAAATTTAAGGATATATTTCTCGAAGAATTTCCTAGGATACCCCCAACAAGGGAAAACAATTTGACCATAAACCTTAAACTAGGCATGAAGCCTATTTCAAAGAAACCATATTGTATATCAACTCTTGAATTAAAAGAGTTGTAAATCTAGTTAAAGGAATTATTGGACTTGGGGTTCATATGAACCAACATATCTCCATTGGGAGCCCCTATATTTTTTGTTAAAAAGAAGGATGGTTCTGTTGGAAACACTGAGAGGGGGGGTGAATCAGTATTTCTTTTTCCCACTATTGTTTTACCAGTTAAAACATATATATTTAAAACACAAGATGAACAGCAAGAATAAATGCTTTTATTAATATAAACTATGCAGTAAAATAGATACAATATGTAGATGGTTACAATCAGTTGCCAAGCTCCAACTTGGACTTTGGTGAGGCTCCAACCTCCAGAGCACCAACTCTATTTTCCCAAGACACCAATCTTGGACTTAAGAGCACAAACTCCATAGGACTTCAATCCTTCCTACTTCTGAGGCATCAACCCCTAGGACTCCAATCCTACTTACTTCTGAGGCACCAGCGCCAAGGACTCCAATCCTTCTCACTTCTGAGGCACCAACCCGAAGGACTCCAATCCAATCTTGTCAAGGCACTTTTGATAATGATTTTGTGCTCTCAGAACTCTTCTCTACCGAGTTCTATCTGTTTACAGCTTCACTGTAGTCTCCATGCTACAGCATCAATGACAACCAATCTTCTTATGAAGAAGTATTTACAACTCTTCATATTGTCCACACAGAGTCTCTAATAGCCTTTTTGCTCTCTGATAATGTCTTCACATAGATTTAGTCAGTCTAATGTTAGCTGCACTAAACTTTGTATAAAGAACAACTTTCTGTTCAAGCTTATGTTCTTAATGTCACAGTGAATGCTTCAGCATAACTGTTTCTCTGCTGGCTGCTTCTCCCTTTCGACTGCCTACTGTCCTGTTGGTCCTTCATCCCTCTTTCTGTTCTACTGCACCCTCTTTCTATTTTGTTGGACCCTCACACGGCCTTTATTTCCTCTAGCGTATTTCAACAACGTTCAACAACTACAATAGTCTTCACCAGCTTTCACCAACAACTTCATACAATGCTTGACCACCTCTGCTACTTTTTCTACCTCACATTCTGATTCTTCACAACGCCAACAGCATCCGAAATCCTCTGTTTTTGCTTTTTTTATGCATTCCAGGCCTCTGTCCATTCGTTTCCTCTTTCTCACTGGCTCTTTGGCTTCCTTTCTCCGCAGGCTCTTCGGCTTCCTCAATGTTCGCTTATCGTGTCAGTTACCTCCTCGCTTGCTTGCTTCTTCAGCTTCCCGAATTGTGGTTTCCTCTGTCTATCCAAGTGTTCCAATATTCACAGGACACATACAAGAGGAAGAGAGGCCACATACACAGAGAATACTTATTACAAGTTAAACCTGTAACAAAACTCCTTTTATCCATAATTATTTGACATACACAAGGCTTTACAGTGTTTACGGAGGCTTTCATTTGGAGAGACTATACCATCAGGGCGAGCCCACATGTCACGTTACCACCGGCATCGTTCTGACTATCGGAACCATTATCATATGCATTTTGGCCCTTCAAACCACATGCAAGGAAAATATGTAAATACATAGGAAATATGAACAAAAACAGGCGAAAAGGATAAAGAGCAGACTTCAAGAGTTATTTTACCCGCATCAGTTCCGTATCGGGTTTGCTACATCTATCGCAATCGGCAATCGGCTTTAAGTGCTGCGATACATCACTCCCGATATGATGGATGCGATATTATTATAGATTGTTTTTAATGAGTCCATCCAGTGCATGCCTCTATTGCATTTGGCAGATTATAGTGCTATCCCTTTATGACTTGCGATCACTACGGATGCGATATGATATTAACCATGGTTTATATTCCCGTCGAGTCCACAGCCTTTATCGCTATCGGCGATTGGGTGTGGGAAGACTTTATAACATATGCGATTACCGCGGATGTGATATAGCATTCAATAAAACTGTGATATGCCATTGGGTCTGCGTATATTATCGCAATCGGAGGCAGGGCCTTTACCACTCCCGATACCCGCTCCGAAATACTGATGCGATAATCGCTATCGGCGATTGCAATGGTATGTGTTTACTGCCAATAGTGCAATTGCATGCATATACGTGATTTCTGCTCCGATAGATGTAATGTGCCATAGATGCCCGTCGATAGTGTTAAGCCAATATATATGGGTTTTCTCTCCGCCGATAGAATCAAAGCATACATATATATGTCTGCGCTTCGATAGTGCATTCACTAGCATATAACTCTTTTGTAGCCTATACGGCTCCCGATAATGCATTTTCCTATTAATATATATATTCTCCACTCCTTTAACCTTGCATATACATATATTTCTCCTCTAATGGCTCTGTCTGCTTCCTCCGATGGTTGTTTGTGTCCTTTGTTGCTCTGATGGCTGTTCATGCATATATAGATGGGTTTTGCCTCTGATAGCTCCTCTTCTTTGGCATATATATGGATCCTATTGTAAGTTCTTCATGGGCATGTATTACATGCAGCACTCCTCTGATATGGCTCCTCTTGCTCCAATGTGGCTCCTCTAGATTGGCAGTGTCTTCCAAAGACCTCCAATGCCTCCTTAGGTAACTCCTCTTGCTTATGGCTTAGCTATCTTGATAGCCTTGCTCCTGTCTCTTCATGGATCACTCGGCTTCCCCTTAGCTTCATGTCATCCTCTAGTATCCATAATATTTCCATATTGACATCAATGACAACCTAGGTCAACAGGTTCTTGGAAATTGTGCATTAACTATCACCAACTGAACAAGGTGATCATCAAAAATCAATATCCTATGATAAGGATAAATGAATTGTTCGACCAAATGAGGGGAGAAACCATGTTTTCAAATATAGATATGATATCAGGATATCATCAATTAAGAATAAAGGAAGAAGATATCCCAAAAACAACCTTTAAGACAAGATTTGGGAATTTTGAGTTTGTAGTATTAAACTTTGGACTTACAAATTCCCTGGGTGTGTTTATGATCGTGATGAAGAGGATATTCCATGAATATATAGGTAATTTTATACAAGTCTTTATCAACAACATCTTGATGTACTTAAGGATCCTAGAGGAACATAATGAACACTTAATATTAGTCTTATAATGTTTGACAAAGAACCAACTATATGGAAAGTTGTCAAAGTTTTCCTTTTACCAATCAAATATCCATTATCTTAGACACATTATCTCCACACAAGGGTATTGGTCAGTGTTGGAGTGGCCAACACTAAGAAATGTTCATGAAATAACTAGTTTTATGGGAATGGTTGGGTATTATTGTAGGTTTGTTGAGGGGTTTTCAAATATAGCAATCCCTGTCACCAAACTCCAAAGAAAGAAGAAGAAGCTTGTTTGGACTAAAAATATGTTGAGGTGTTCTAGAGGTTAAAATAATTGTTAATGATTGCACTGATCCTGAAGGTAATAGATATGGAGTATGACTTTCTAGTTTGCACTGATGCCTCCAAGGAAGGAATTGGTTGCGTATTGATGAAAGATGGAAGAGTAATAGTGTATGCGCCAAGAAAACTTAAAACCCATGAGGAGAACTAGGAAACAAATAATCTAGAAATGGTAGTGATTGTATATTTCCTAAATATTTGGAGACACTACTTACTAGGAAGGAAGTTTGAACAAAATATTGATCATTATAGGCTAAAACAAATATTCACATAAGACCATCTAAACTTTAGACAAAGAATCTGGTCAATGTTAATAAGTGAATATGATTTTGACATTACTTACATAAAGGGAAGACTAAATAGGGTGGCAGATGATTTAATTTGGAGGCCTCAAATATTTTTAGTGATTCCCGTAAAGATAAATATGAGGGAGTAGTTTCTTAATTTACAAATTGAGGATACCTGGTACAAGGAGGTAAGCTAGAGTTTAAGGGGGTATCAGATGATCATCCCAAAATATGAGGGCTACTCTCTAGATAGTGATGGACTACTTGGATTCCATGGAAGCATATATGTGCCATTGAATGAAGAAGTGTGTTAATTGATATTGAAAAAATCACATCCAATGGTATACATGGAACACCACTGTGTTAAGAAGATGAGTGCAAACCTAAAGCCATTATTCTTTTAGAAGGGGATGAAGAAAGACATTGAAAATTTTTTAGAAAATTTTTTGGAGTGTCAGCGAATAAACACTAAGCACAAACATCTAGTAAGGTTATTTAAACCCAAGGAGATGGTAGAGTCTAAATGGGAAGTTATATCAATGGATTTCATACTCGGAATACCAATGAACACAAGGAAACATGCTTTTATATTTTTAGTGGTGGATAAGTTAACCAAAAGGACCCATTTTAGATAGCCAAATTTTTCATTGATGAGACCATGAGATTACACAAAGTTCCAAGGAATATCATATCAAATAGGGAAGCAATGTTTTCTAAAAGTTTTTGGACTAGTTTCAAAGAAGCCTTAAGAAACTAGTTAAACTTCAACATCGCTTATCAACTTGAGATAAATGCCAAATAGAGAGGAATAATCAAATCCTTGGGGACATGCTACAAATGTATGTTATGGACCAACAAAAAATATAGCAAGACCTTTTACAATTGGTGGAATATTCTTACAATAATAGTTACTAGAATTCCATCAAGATGGAACCATTTGATTTCCTATATGGGAGGCTTTGTAAAATGCATCTCAGTTGTTGAAAAATGTGACTAGATTTAGCTTTCATAATTATCATTTGGATCATGTAATGATGTAATATCTATGTATTAATCAAAATAGGAAAGACAATTTGTAAAAGAAAAAGTATTTATAAAGCATGGGTTTCACGCTTGGGTCCACGGTCAATAAGTCAAAGCATCCATTGAATGTTTATAGGGTCTGTTAAGAGTCAAATTTCATTACTACAATGTAAAATACTCTTTTGGGAACTTGTATCTAGGAAAAAAATGTTATTTTATATTTTCGAATAGTCTAGATACTCCAAAGGAAACAAGTCATCCATCATATAGAGTTGGCCTTAGGAGCTAGACAAAAGGCTGTAAAAAGAATGATTTCACTTTTTAAAAGGGAAGACAAGAAGCTCACATTTTTATGAGGTTATGGTCTAAATTTTGGAGGAGGATCAAGGGGAATCAAGAAGAGAATCAAGGGCATGCGAGGGTGGAAAGATATGTTTAATGGAAGGACCTAGGATTACCTTAGGTTCAAGATAACTAAAAGTCCATTTTCATGGTAAATTCCTAGATTGCTACTCTTGAAGACATCTTCAATTATTTGACAAGTAGTCTTGTTTCTTGAAGGAAGATAAGGGTCTTTCTTTTGACATTGGAAGTCTCTTTTGAATTCATTATGTAAGAAGACAAAAATTTGGATGGGTTTTCCCCTTGGATGGGTTTTTCCCTGGCTTAAGCCTATTTCTAGTGTCTCTCTTTTATGGTTGTGATCTTCATGTTTTGGAATTTATTTGATGATGATAACACATGGATAATAACAAAGAAAATATACTAATTTCACAAATAAATGTCATGAAAGGAAAATGTTTAAGTATAAGATGCTTTCTTATTTGCTTTTTCCAACATGGTATCAAATCTTGGTTCACTTTGTAAGAAACTAGAGGATCGCAAGAATGAGGGTTTATCTTCGACACAATAGGAATAAGGATTGCTTGTAATTTCGAGCCTCCAAGAGCTAGGTTTGAACCACTATGGGCTAATTGAGCAGTGAGTCATGATAATGACACATAAGATATTCAAGACCACAAACCTGTGCTAGGAAGCCAAGTTCTAATCCAAAAGGAATGGTAACTAGGTCAAATTTATGGGCTAAGAGGACAAGCCTAAGAAGCATTTTGAAAAGACCTAATCATTGAATAGGTAAACTGTTGTTTTCTAGGCTTATTCCTATGCAATAGACCAATGACCAAAATTTTCTAAGATAGACTCAGATCCAAACTCCTATGTCAAGGCTTATAGAAGTCTATTCAAATGCAAATTATGTCTTTGTGGTAGAAAAAATTCTAAAAGTGATGTTCTAAAAGGAATACACACGTGTACTAGGCCGAACCTAAAATTATGGGCTCAAACATCAGTAGAGGCTTAGAAAGTCTAGATTCTATACATATGGACTAATATCAACCATAAAAAAGAATGCCTAACAAGAATAAATAAGCCACAATCATGCACTAGAAGGCTGAGAAGTCAGAAAGATTTAAAAGCTTTCCTAAGATAACCTTATCATCTTGATCTTGTAGCAGGTTGAGTTATTTTTTCTTGAGAGGCCAAAGACTCATAAAAACCCTAGTTCTTGATTTCAATTGTAGTCTAGGGTAAATATGGTGAACCCTAAAGTGAATGGATGTGGGTGATAAGTTTGGTAAGATATCATGGCCCTAAGAACTAATTGGGGTTTGTACTTGAAAACCCTAATAAATTCATCCTCCAAGATTCCATGGAAATCCTATATCAATAAATTTCATATCATGATATTTTACTTGTATTTTTTCTTTGTTGTACTTGTTGACATATTTTGAAGGTGCATAATAAAGGAATCAAAATGAGTGGGATGGCTAAGAAAAACATATCTTCGACTTTGGTAAGCATGATGGAAGGTATTAATTTATCAAGTTCATTAAAAGAGTAAGCATGAATCATTGTATTTCTTTATTTAGTATGGAATCATGAGAGAGTAACATATTTAGAGTCTAATTGATTGGATTGCTTTATGAGAATCATCTAGTATTTTAAAGTTTGAGATCAATGTAACCAACCCATCACACATTTACCTTATTTTACAAGATCTCCAGGTAAGCATGAGCTGAGAGTTACTATGATATGACCCAAGATCCAACTTCTAGTTATGGAAGTGGGGTCTACTAAGTGAAAACTTATTAAAACCTCTGAGGGACATGAGATTACCTAGGTTCCAGAACACAACCCCTGGTGATCAAACCCTAAGTTATAACTTTTTTTTAATTGAGATAATAGCCCAACCACATGCATAAGCCACTGTGGCTGCAGTTTGAAGGCTCCAACATAACACATAAGCCTTCCTCCATTCTGTTGTAGCCGAATTTTCCTAGTTCCATGCCCACGTCTATGAAATCAGTGCCACTTTTTAGGGCTAGCCTACAAGCCACTACCTAGAATAGTCCATAAATTTCCATAATTAAGTCTAATGCGATTTAAATTCTATATCATAAGTAATAAGGCTAGATCTTACTCAGAAGATTCCTAACACATGAGAAAAATTCGTCTAAAAAATGGTAAACATAGTGACTTTAGGTCATGATGCCCTCTCAAACTAGCCCCAACAACAATTTTTAGCCCATGCATTCACATAACCATTCAATAACTTATCAAATCATGAATAGGATATGTAACAAGAGCACATCAATTAGCCAGGTCTAAATCAACATATAACTAGAATGAATACATGGAAAATCAATCGTAATATCAACACAAATACCAATGCATGTGCTCCTTGATCACAATAAGAAAATAACTCACATTAACATATGAAAATGCCAACCAAGTTAGGGACTTCTAGGTACTACCTGATCATAGATTGGGCTGATCTAAATCTCTTTTTCAACCAATCACCTCTACACCATATTCCAAGCATGAATGTGGTATAATATGGGTTAAGCCAAAATATAATCAACCAGGCTTCTAGAGGCCAAACCACCTCAACCCTCAACCACACTGAGTTCACCTAAAACAGTTTAGAAATCACTAATACCAAACAAGATTGGATGCCTCCAACTTTCTTCACCATACCTAGACGAATTTTATTGTCTCCACCCATTCGTCAAAAGTTCCAAGAGAAATCCCATCTTCACCCTTGACCCTTGGAATTTTCTTGAGACCACCTCACCAAGATCTAAAGTATATCGACCATCCAAATATTAAACCAAAAAAAGGCACCCAGAAAACCATGGTTATCCGGGAAATGCAAGGCAAGGATGAAACTACTTTCTATCTAGGAAAATCCCATGGCAATGAAAAAGAAGAAACCAAATAGAAAAATGCATGTACCATGCATCCAAATCTCAATAATCAAATCACACATGCAACCCATTACTTGGAATGTCCTCCTGTTGTATATTCTCTTTCTAACCTTTCCTTGTGCTCCCTTACTTTCCCTTGCTCATTTGCTTGCGTCCAAGTGCTTCCTCTATCTCTTCTCTTAGAGCTCTATTTCAAAAGTGATCAAAGCTAGTACTGACAAAAGCTTAGCCAAAAACTATGAAAAAGTTGTGAAATGTTTCTTTAATGCATTTTTATCATAGATGTGTAGTCTCTTCATTTTCTTTTTCCTTTTTTCTTCATTTTTCTCTAATTTCCCTTGCATGCATATTTGTATCTCTTCATCTTCCTTTCCTCCTATTTTATTTTAATTCTCATATTCAATTTCCATTTATTTCCTCTTTGTCTTTTCCAATTTTCATGGCCATTAATCAACCATGAGTGATGCCCATTATAATGCTTTCCCCTCCATTCAGCTTGGAATAAGTGTCCCATGACCTTGGTTGATTTTTTCCTTTTTACATGGAAATATAACTGGAGTTTATTACAATTAACTTGCATAAGGTTTATCCTCTCATTGCCTAACATTTAGAAGTTGTCATTTTTTCTAAGATGGATCCTCAAGATCATATGAAGATATCTCACCTTGGAGGTTAGTGGAAGAAGCATTGTGACAATTCACTTGAAGGATGTTGGATTGCATTTGATCAAATTTCATTCTCATAAGGAAAAATATCCATTTCTATTTAAAAATGAGATGTTATATCATTTAAGGTCTAATATCTAGATGATTGTATGAAAGCATAGGAATGTATATTTAAAAATAACTTTTGGGTAGGAATTATGTAAATCCTACAAAAAAAGTTTAAGATACCTAGAAAAATGAAGTTTATTTACTCTAGAAGAATTGGAATATTGAAATATATTCTTGTTAGAATTTATAAGTTGAACACATAACATGGTCTCCAGAAAAGAATGGTAACTTCGTAATCAAGTTGGATCCTTGGGCACTCTGATGTATAAAGGTAGACTCGCATGGAGATGGACCACGAGGATGTTGATGCATGGTTGAGAATCTCATCATAAGGTAACTTTGTTCTTGATATCTACTATTGGTTATCTAGTTAACATATTATTTTTCTACCTAGAAGAATATTGCAGGAGTACATGATGATAGTTGAGGTAAGTTCAGTGTGTATTTGAAAACTTTTGAAAGGAAGCTCAACATTTGGTACTTGGAAACTATAAATGCAAAAGTATTAGTACGAGAAGATAACCTAAAGGTCAAACTTTGTACTACAAGAAGGAAGATCGCTTCCGTAAAGAAGCTATGATCACCCTGAATTCCAAGAAGGCTCGAAATAATGCTTTCATTGATGAAGGTTAAATGAAAGACATGTATGTATGACCTGGAACCTATCATGTGAACATGGCTCTCTAACCTATGATAGCAAGAAAAGAAGCATGCTTGTTGTAATGAGATGCAAAAGAAAGAGGGAGCCATGCAAGCTTTGAAGGATTGAAATCTAAATGAAAGGCAAATTCTAGAATCTCCTCTAGATTTGTGAGGGAGTAAAAGGAGTCTCCTTGATTAAGGAGCATGATATGTTCCCTAATAAAAGGTAGTGATATTGGATAGTTCCTATCTTTATGGATTAGGCATTAAACTAGGACTGAAAAGTGTAAGTCTTAGTAAAATAAATAAGGAAAGAATGGTGTCTGAAGGATTGGATAAGAATATGAGAATGCTACTCCTTGAGGATTGGGAATCCAATATAGGAAGCAATAACATGGAACGACACTCTTTGAGGATGTGACATGTATACAAGATAAGAGTGGGTTAAGAGGATCAATATTCTTTGAGGTTTCAAGGCCGAGAATCCAAGATAAGATTAGTCCTAAAAGGACATGCCTTGTGGAAATATGGGTGGGGTATGTGCCTTGTAGAGGTAGTGTGATATGACACACAAAGCCTCCCAGCATAATGCTCTTGAATAATGTAAGAGCTTATCTAGTTAGGCCTTAGGGATAATTTTGGTTTATCATAATTTTGATGCTTATAAGATGGCTCATCAATGCAACTCTTCTTATGAGAAATTTCCAATGGAAGTAATGTCTTTGTTCCAGTTACAAAATTATGAATACCTCCCTAGTTAAGGGGGAGTGTTGAAGAATGTAATAGTTATGGTCTTCATAATTATAATTTGGCTCATGTAATGATGTAATCTCTATGTATTGATCAAAAGAGGAAATAAAAATTGTAAAAGAAAAATTATTTTTAAAGCATGGGTTTCATGCTTGGGTCCATGGTCAACAGGTCAAAGCATTCATTACATGATTATAGGGTTTGTTAAGAGTCAAAGATAATTATCACAATGTAAAATACCCTTTTGGGAATTTGTATCTAGGAAATAAATATTATTTTTTTATTTTATAAGAGTCTAGATACTCCAAAAGAAACAAGTTGGCCAACACATAGAGTCGGCCTTAGGAACCACATGAAAGGCTATAAAAATAATGATTTCGTTCTCCAAAAGGGAAGACATGAAGTTCACATTTTCCTGAGGTCATGGTATATGGTTTGGAGGAGAATTAAAGGGAAGCAAGAATATAATCAAGGTCATGCGAGGGTGGAAGGATCTATCTTATGCAGGAACCGAGGGTTACCTCAGGTCTAAGATAACTAAAAGTCCATTTTCATGGTAAATTCCTAGATCAGTGCTCTTGAAGATATATTGAGTTGTCTAGAAGGTAATATTGTTTCTTGAAGGAAGATAAGGGTCTTTATTTTGGTATTGGAAACCTCATTTGAATTCATTATATAATAAGAGAAAAGCTCTTATGGATTTTCCCCTTGGAAGGGTGTTGCTATGGCTTGAGCCTATTTCTGGTGTCCCTTTTTTATGGTTGTGATCTTCTTGCTTTGAAATTTAATTGATGATGAGAACACATGCATAATAACAAAGAAAATATCCTAATTTCACAAGTAAATTTCATGAAAGGAAAAAGTCTAAGTACAAGATGTTGCCTTCTTTAATTTTGCCAACATCAACTAGGATCGGCTAAAGGACTGGGTAGTAAAAGGACCTAAATTAGTACAAGAGATGAAAGAACAAATTAATATGATCAAAGGAACATTAAATGAAGAAAAATATAGAAAACATAGCTACATTGATGCTCATCAGATTGACCGAAGCTATGAAATGGGAGATAGGGTGCTTTTAAGAGTAAGGCCCCAAAAGAGATCCATAGATTTGGGAAGGGAACAAAATTGTCTCCAGGATTTGTAGTACCATTTGATGTCATAGATAACAAAGGGACAATGGAATATATGTGATGCAAGAAAGTGTTCCCTCTACGGACAGAGGCAACCCCTCTAGCCCTAGACTGGGTCTAGTCACAACAAAGACAAAACAACAATTGATTCCTTTAAATAGTCATCGTTGGAGGCCTACCTCAAACCAGTGTTTGATGAAGTTCTGTTGCGCTACTCTAGCTTCTGTTTCCTTCTCCTTAATGAGCAATTAACCTAAAATAACACAAGAAAACAATAGAGCACATAACCGAGAACAACAATGATCTATTTACTCATGAAGTCAAGAAATCATAAGCTATCAAGTAAATTACATACAAGACATAGGAAATAAACATTGATTGTATTAATAATAAATCAAGATCAAAGGTTACAACCAAGTCTTGACATCGCAAGCCTTCTCGGAGGGTCCAGCTAGTATGTTTCTCCAAGCATTCACTCTTCTAGGATGGGTCTCCTAACATACAATATCTCTCTCACTCATAAGCTTTAATATAAAGTTAAGGGCACTCCACAATCTCTCACAAGCTATTAACAATCCCACACTTGTCACACCCACACTAGCTATCTATCAAACTCAAAAGTACTAGTAGCATTGCCCAACCAAAAGAACTATTAACTAGTTAAAAAAGCCAGTAGATCATAGCAATGGTGAGTGATTTTATAGGAGAAGGAGCTCCATGAAATGAGGAAGAGGGAGCTTATCCTCAAGGGAGGTTACAAAAAAGGCGGAACCACCATCCCAGAGGTGGAAAGGTGACCCAAACTGACCCAACAACTAGCTCTAGAAACATCCAGAAGGGCGAATTTTTGAACTAATTCACCAGATTAGGATCGTTGCGGGTCATGAACTAGGGACTAGCGATGACATCGCAACGATATGGTGCATGACAAATAACTATCACAGATTTTAAGGGTTTACTAGCGACAATGTAGAAACTTAGTAAAAAAGGGTCAATCTTCAGCATTAGAGAGCATTTTCTTAATCTTGTTATGTTGGTGGGAAGATATGAACATTTTTATTTGAAACATGACATAGTAGAGGGACTGAGATGAGGACAGTGAAAAATTACTGTGTAATAGATTCCCCCCTAAAGCATGAAGCCCGAGAGAGTGGGAGGGGTGAAATGCTTTACAAAACTATCTGAATTGGAATACCTCCTTGAAGAACCTGCAGGCGCAAGTACAACTAATATCTCTGATAGTCAAATACATGTAGTCTAGGCATGGGCGTAGCCATCCAAAAGACATATCAAACTTGGTCTGTGGTATGGACGCAGCCACCCATTTTACAAGACCATGAGAATGATAAAGGTATGGTTATAGCCATCAATGAAGACTCAGGCATGGTCACATCCATCCATCAAAGAGTCATGTATGTAATCATGAACCAATCCACGTAGCCTGAACATATGTAATCTCAGTTCGGGGTCTTGAAACCCAACCAATCATAGTACAAATCTAGCATGTGAACATATGTGCTAAGGTCGAGCATGATAGAAAGTCTCTTGATTATCGGTCAATGATGAAAACCATTAACAAGCGCGAGAGAAACCACCAATAATGCCAATGGCTCTCAAGGTATTGTCTAGTGCAATCCACTAAGTGTGAAAAATGAGCTGAAGTCAAACACTCGCGAAATCACCTAATCGAAGACCAATGATGAAAGTCTATCATCAGGTGTGAAGAACTTGCCAATGAGGCACGCAAGCTCCAAGGTACCGAAGGGGATCTCTAGATCAATCTCCTAGATAATGAGCTGGTGTCGACAAGAGACGATCCGTCGCAGGAGGGCCATAATGTTTCCCGCATCAATGACACGAGACGAGGAACAAGTGGTAGATGGTGAAGCAGAGTATCAGAGGAGGAGTTAAGGGTGTAAACTACAAAAGGATTATACTCTTGAACATATCGGCAACACGATTTCGGAATGTGGTAGCATTTTGGTACCAAGGGATTAGAGGCTTGATGGAGGCAACATGGATCAGATGGAATGAGGCAAAATGGCAACTCAGAACCCCGGAAGGCCAAATGATGATGTGTGGATATCCCAACCTGACAATAAGCAAAAGTGTGATGTTCAAGAGTGACTAGCTGCCGCAGGTAACCAATTATGACTTCCAAATTTTCCCCCATCATTGCTAGTGAGTACCCCAATTATTTTTTGAAGACAAGCTTGAAGGGGATAGCATATGCTTGTAATATAAGTTCAGCCTTTAAACGAATCCAACCTAGTGATAGTTTAATGAGCCCTAGGGAGGAGAAGCTCGAGTCTCATCATGGTGACGAGTCTAATGTCGTCAGGGTTTAACGAGTCCAACATAGGTAAAACTCAGTCTTTTTCATGTCTAGAGACATGGAAAAGAAAACTCTAGGGGGTCCTTTTTCGTAAATTTGTGTCCCTTGAGCCCGAAAAAAAGTATAAAATAATACTCGAGAGAACCGCTTGACCATTACGTCCAAGGAGTAATTTTTGCAATTAGTGACCTCCATCTGAAAAAGTAGAAAAGTGATTGAAGACACGTCATTTCGTAACGAATATCGAACTTGAAACAACAAAAGTCTGACAATCTTTTCATGTTTATACGATTAGAAAAGAGCTCAAAGTGGACCGCCTTTTATTCCATTTAATGAGTCAAAAAGTAAAAACTCGACAATCTTTTCATATTTTACGAGTCAAAAAAGAGCTTAAAGGGGACTCATCCTAGAGGAACGAGTGGTATAAAGGGTAGCAACTGGTTCCGGCAATGGTGGAACTGCTCAAAACATGTAATGGTCAAGAGACTAGCTAATAAAACCACTGATCATTGCAGTCCCTCAGGAAAGGAAAAACAACCAAGTGAAAGCATATGGTAAACCAAAGAGATGTTGGCGATGGAATGAAACAATCAAGCCTCATCTAGCAAAATTTAGTGGATAAAAACGACAATCACGAGATGTAAATCGAGTATGGGTTCATTTTTTTCACAAGCTTGAACCATGGAGAACTATACTTGGATTCGGTTTCATGTTTACACAAGCTTGAAATGAAAAAATATCCTTGTTATAAGTTCGCATGCCCCTATCATAATAACACAAATCGAGATACATGCCCCCCAAGCTTCATTGCATTCAAACAGGTGGATGGAATGAAGGTTCACTTTTGAGATCTTGGAAAGACTCGACTGGGATTTTACGAGATCTTAATCAAAGACCCGATTTAGAAAGGGAGTTGTTTCATTTTTTAATGAGGTCGACACAGTAAAAGAACTGTCCTCATAACCCTTGTTTCATTTTTTAACGAGGTCGGCACAAGATCAGAACTATCCTCGACACTCCTTATTTCATTTTTTAATGAGCTTGACACAAGACAAGGAACTATGCTCCACACCACTTGTTTCATTTTTAAACGAGGTTGACATAGGGACAAATTATCCTCAAGACTCCTGTTCATGGGCCATATGAGAACATGGCTCCCAAGAGGTCTTCGCAGGATGGAAGAAGCATGCTTCGGGAGAAACACATGTCATTAGGCACCAATGACAGATCGGATTCCAATGCCCTCAGTACATGATGTACAAGACCATTTGCATGATCATCAACAAAGGTGAAGATGGAACCGGCAGTCACATAATTGACCTATGGCAAGGAAGGTACTTCTTGCAGATAAGCACCAATGGGGGATGATGGTGGTACAGGAGGCACCGGGTGACTAAAGAACAACAATTGATCGATAGTCACCATTCTTCCATTGTGTGGAAAGCAAATCACATGGAAAAGTGAAGAAACAAGAGCCCCCATGGCATAAATATAGTCACAACCAAGGAGAATATTGAAATCAAAAGAACCATGGACAACCATTACATCTATATAGACGGTTTTGCCTCCCACAGTAAAAGGAAACTTTGGGAGGATTCCTAAAGGTTGACTAGTTCCTCCGTCAAACGCCAACAGGTTCTACGTGACCAGCACAAGCTATGGGGAGCCTAAAGCTTGCCAAGTAGTGAAAGGCATGAGGCTAACTGACGCACCCTCATCCAAGACAGTGCCAAGTACTACCTTATCATAGGTGTGTACTATAATATAGAAAGGCACATAGGATGGAAGGCAGAAAGCAATCAAGTGACTCCAGGCAAAGGAAATAACTGAACTACTTGGTGGGGGAATCGTATGATTGCCCCCATGCTCTACAGGAACTGAAGAACGACCCTCTGAATCAGCTGGGATGGGAGGGTCATTCTCAGACTCAGGAGAATCTGATGAGATGAGAAGAACCTGGGCAGTGTAATCATAATGCTCTTCCGGAATAGAGTGATCAACAGGTAGTGAATCCAAGTCGACTCTCTTTCCGACCAATGGTTGGTCAGGAAGAATCTGATCACAACCAGGTTTAGGAAGAGAAGGGTGGACAAGAGAAGAATCTAATTTAATCTCTTTTTCAACTGGGAGAGGGTTTGAAGAGAGCCTCTGATAACCAATGGGAAGTTGAGATGAAGAGGCTGTAAGACTTTCCAAAATGGTGGAAGATTTATCCATGAGGGGAAAAAGGTGAAGGGGATGGTTGCCTTCACACAGTCTATAGGGGAATCGAATCTTCCCTTCCTTCTTACTGCTACCAGTTGATACGGTAGCATTTTCATGAGCTTCAGAGGACAACGAGGGATGAGCCAGATCGTGGGACCATACTTCTAAGATCCTAGGGATGCCAGGACAATCACGAAGAAAATGGTCAACCTTGCACAACTTACAAGGAAATTTAACCTTTCGTGGAGGAGCAGGAGGTGTTCTGACTTGAGATGTACTAAGAGAAATAGCTGCATGGGTGGCCTCTCACCTATCCAACTTCTTCTTCTTCCTTGTCTTCCTCTTCTTCTTCTTAGCCACCTGGTTACTGGATGTGGAACGTTCACCAAGTGAAGTAGGAGATGAATATGAAGAAAGAGGGGAAGAAGGTGCAAGCTCAACCTTGGAATCAACATGTCGTGGTTCAGATGAAGGAGACAGTGGAATAGGATTCATGACGCTCGGGACCACCGAGGTTGAAAACAACCAAACAGGCAGACCGATGGTTAACCAAGGCAAAGACAATGTTTCCATATACGAAGCACCATCATTTCCAAAAGGTGGAAATGGACCAGGATTTTGCATCTGGGGGAAGACCTTGGTCGGTAGACTCAGGGGATGTTTCCATTGGGAACAAGCCTAAAAAACACTTGAACTGTAACGCAAAACTCGAACTGATACCAGGAATATTTCGTGGGCAGTAAATTTTATGACACAGGAACAAAACTTGACCTTTTCATGTTTTAAGAGTCGAGAAAAGGATGAAAAGGTGACTCTCTCTCTTTTGAGGTTTAATGAGCTTGAAAGGACAAGTGCTCAAATGGACCTTTTCTTTTAAGGAGTCCAAAAAGCAACGAAAGTGACTACTCTAGAGAACTAGGCAAAAGGTTTACCAAACAACCCGTAAAACTGCATATACACCTTGGCGATCATATGAAAACCAAGTTCTTTCCATACGGCAATCAATCTTCCCGAATGCTGTGTTTGGTGCATTATAGTTTGCAAGGCGGCAAACATGGCTTCCTATGGATATAGGATGATAACCTAGTGGGGTCTCCCCATATACTCGATGGTATTGGGAGCGCAAGTCCATGCTAGCAGCTATTGAGTCACAGAAAGAGGAATACCCAACCTTAAGTGAAACGCCGGAACATGTCTCTAGCCTAGACCTCTAAATAATGTGCATTATGTTCCAATGCATTGTTAAGTTCATTCAGTTCATTTTAGAGTTGATCTTGAATTATGTTTCAATTTCCAAGCCTTACTGTATGTATATCAAAAAACCTAGGATGCAACTAGAATGAGTAAACCATCTTTCATTTCGATGAACACCTACTTAAAGGAGGGTAGAAAGTTCGTCCCCAAACAAACACAAGCGAATGCAAACACTAAGAAACACAATGCATCAATACACTAATCTTATGATGCATCGATACGACTAATGAAAGATTTAGAGTTCTCTTTTCAATTTCTCAAACATGAAAACTTGAAATGCAAATGTACTTTCACTTTCATATACTAAATGAATGCAATCTTTTGATTTTGATAGCTTTGAATTCTAAATAAACAAACAAGCAAGCATGAACCGATTGACCCAAACAATTGTAATCTATGTATGGTAGTGAAAAATCAAATCAATATCAAAATTGGTTCAATAATTAACACTAAGCATCAATCAACAAGACACACGCAATGGAAAAACCAAGCAAACCAACAAGACGATTGTGGATGAACCTTGGGTAGACAAGCAACCAAGCCAAATAATCCAAAACTTGAAAGGCTAGGCCACAAAGCCAAAACACAAGATTAACTTCAATGGAACCGAAGAGTAAGCACCTTAACTAAAAGAAATTAAAACAAACTAATAGATAAGAGGAAGACAGAAAGGGATTAACCAGACTGATGAATTCAGGAGGCAGAGTTGAAAAAAACAATTCTATAGGAATCGTCACTGGCATAACACCAGCGACTAGTGCCAATCAGTCACTAGTCGTAGCAACAGAGTGACGTCGTTTCTAAAGTATGCATCTTTCACGCGACAGGCCGATTTAAGGAATCGTCGCGACTGTACGATAGGATTCAACGATGCACAGACTTCTAAAATAGAGACAAGGCAATGTCGGCACGACTATTTAGATTTTTTCAGCGACAAACTTAAAAACAATGAAAGATGAATGAGACCAGTCTATCATCACAGGCAATAAAGGGACTTCCAAAATTGACCCAAGTAACCCAAAACATTGATTGTTCAACCCTAAAATTCAAGAGACACTAACTCAAAATCAAACAAAAGCAAACAGGAGAAACAACGTAGGAAGGACTCCCCAATGGAGTTGCCAACTTGTGATGTAGGAAAGTGTTCCCTCTGTAGACAAAGGCAACCCCTCTAGCCCTAGAGTAGGTCTAGTCACAACAAAGACAAAACAACAATTGATTCCCTTAAATAGTCATCATTGGAGGCCTACCTCAAACCAGTGGTCGATGAAGTTCTGTTGTGCTGCTCCAGCTTCTGTTTCCTTCTCCTTAATGAGAAATTAACCTAAAACAACACAAGAAAACAATAGAGCACATAACCGAGAACAATAATGATCTATTTACTCATAAAGTAAAGAAATCATGAGCTATCAAGTAAATTACATACAAGACATAGAAAATCATCATTGACTGTATTAATATTAAATCAAGAGCAAAGCTTACAACCAAGTCTTGACATTGCAAGCCTTCTCGGAGGGTCCAGCCAATATGTTTCTCCAAGCATTCACTCTTCTATGATGGGTCTCCCAACATAAAATATCTCTCTCTCACTCATAAGCTTTAATACAAAGTTAAGGGCACTCCACAACCTCTCACAAGCTATTAACAATCGCACACTTGTCACACCCACACTAGCTATCTATCAAAATCAAAAGCAATAGCAGCACTACCCAACTGAAAGAACTACTAACTAGTTAAAAAAGCTAGTAGATCATATCAATGGTGAGTGATTTTATAGGAGAAGGAGCCTCCATGAAATGAGGGAGAGGGAGCTTATCCTCAAGGGAGGTTACACAAGAGGCAGAACCACCATCCCAGAGGTGGAAAGGCGACCTAAATTGACCCAACAACCAGCTCTAGGAACATCCAGAAGGCCGACTATTTGAACTAATTTGCCAAATCTGGATCATCGTGTGTCATGAACTAGGGACTAGCGACGATGTCACAATGATACAGTGCATGATAGAGAACCGTCACATATTTTAAGGGTTTATTAGCGACAATGCAGAAACATATTAAAAAAGGGTCAATCTTTAGCATTAGAGAGCATTTTCTTAATCTTCTTATGTTGGTGGGAAGATATGAACATGTTTATTTGACACATGACACAGTAGAGGGACTGAGATGAGGAAAGTGACAAATTACTATGTAACAATATAGGCTTGAGTTACCTACATCATTAGCACATATGCATGATGTGTTCCATGTTTTTATATTACATGATTATATTTTAGATCCTTGGCATGTTATTAACTTGATTCATTTACAAGTCTCGGATGAGGGTATAATGATGGCTAAGAAAATTTGCATATTGGAACAACGAAATCTACAACTTAGATGATAACTGATGGACTAAGGGAAGGTCTAGTGGGATAGTTATAGTCCCAATTAAACAACCTAGGAAGATGTTGAGGAGATGCATCATCATTTTCCTTTGCTATTTTGAGAACTTCAAGACAAAGTCTATAGTCAAGAGGGAAGTATGTAGTGCCCTACTTTGGTTGACTAACTTTGACATTACCTTACCTTTGTTGGAAATAATGTTGTAATTTATGGCAACTAGTGTAGTTGATGTCAAATGGGAATCCTAAGGAAGCTGCAATGTTATTAATGGATGAAAGGAAGCAATATGATAGTCTAATCTCTTCACAATATTACGTTAAATAATGTCTAAGTGGCCCAAAGTTTATTGATTTTTTGACAAAATTTATGATACTCATATGAATCTATGGATAATATGGTTGGATACTCCTCTTTGAGACGTTTTCAAAGAGATATCACACTTGGCCAACTCTTCCTGAATGAGAAGTTATGTTAGTTTGAAGTTGAAAGCAACAATAAGGTAAAAGAGACCAAATTTATGAATAAAAGCACCAAATTATTAAGATCATGAATTTTTGTATCAAATCCATCTCCTTGAAGTCAATAAATGGAAGTTCCGCGTAAAGTTCAAGAATATTCAAGTGAATATGGCCTTTAAAAATCACATGAACAATGGATGAAGTGATAAAATCTGTAAAGGATAATGAATTCCACACCCTCCATGTTGGACCAATGCAGTAGTGACACATAGCAGGTGTAAAAAAATCTTGTGCTTTGATGCCATGTGAATCTATTAGTGCATGTGTGTGTGATATGTCACCTTTGATGTGTACACAAAGGTGGTAGATCAGGTTGGTCAAATGGCTTACAATGACATGTGGTGACAGATGAATGGCTAAAAAAAGATGATATCAATAGACAAGATTGACCCAGTAATAGCATGACATGTCATCAAGGTGATGTGTAAGTACAAATGACTTCCACGTAGGAGGTACATATGGTATCTTGGATGACCAATCAGCTTGTTTTTAGGTGACATGTGGAAACACTCACTAGGCGCCATGTGGTGTGATGACATCATGTTGATGTCACCACATGGTCAGTCAATGACCACCAAATATCGGGACATATGGCACATTGGGTAAGCCCCAAGTGATCAAGGGTCATAGTGTGGAAATTAAGTCATGGTTACATTGAAAAGTTGTATGGTCAAACCCAAGGTCATTAGACTATATATATATATATATATATATATATATGTATATGTATATGTATATGTAGATATCATGGCATGAAAGAACAAAATCTCACATAATATTTTAAAACACATGTAGAATGTTGGCTCTATAATTAGCAATGGACTATTGTGGCGTTTCATTGGATGTGGCATTCTGTTCAATCCCTGGGAGGGTTACATCATATGGTTGATACATGAAAGGGTTTTAGTGGTTTTGTCATATGGGGGGTTTTAATGGTTCTATCATATGGTTGATATGTAATAGGCTTTTGGTGGTTTTGTTATATGTTTTATATGTGACAAGGTTCTGATGATTCCGTAGTATGGTTGATATGTGACAATGATTCAAAGGTTTCATTGTATGTTTCATGTGATAGGGTTCTGGTGGTTCCGTCATATGGTTGATACATGATATCGATTCAGTGTCTTTATCATATGGAGGATATGTGACGAAAATTCCATCATTTGGTGTATATGTGGTTGGGGGTTCACCATATGGTTTATATTGTAACTTGTATACTAGTACAAATGAGGAAGGTTGTATGGTAGAGTTGGTTTGTCGTTTGGTTTGTGCATGGGAGACCATCAGTTCAAGCCCTGGTTCAACCCTTCAAAATATTTTGTTATTGAAATTAGTGTGTTTGAACAAGCCAATTTTTTGAACTAATAAGTGATGTTTTTTTGAGTTCGATGACCCATTCTGTCTAATCCACTCTGAAAGTAAATTGTTTTAAACCATTAATTTATATAATGATTTTTGGGTTAATTTGAGCTCCAAATTTAATTTTGAAAAGGGGGAAATGGCCAAAACCTTATTGTAATAATTCCGAGGGGTATGAAAAGCCATGATTTTTTTTTGAATTTAAGAAGCTATGTGGTGAGCTCCAGTATTGTAGCAATAATGCTACAACTCCTGAGGCTTCCTGTCTCTCATTTTATCAACCCGGTTGTTCGTACAAACTTGGAAGCGACGGTGCTATATGCACAAGTACTAGCTCTTGTCGCAGCTGTCACTTGGTCAGCTGGCACAAGTCCGCTAGGGCTCAAGCCAACTTCTATAGGCTCACAGAAGAAGCTTTATCAATGATGGACGAAAGCTAGCTCAAAGGAGACTAAGCTAATTGACAAAATGAACTAAAAGTAATTCAACGCATGTACCCCTAGGAAACCCTAATTTGACTAGTCTAATCTCTATAATGCAATAAGGATGAGTAATACTTCTACCAATGCTGCTAC
>APFE031383032.1:4832-14848 GCA_000404065.3 Pinus taeda
GGATTTACCTGTGACTATGCTAAAAAGCATCTTCCTCTTGTCAGAGGGATTTACCATGACACTGTGCTGAAAAGCACCTTCCTCTTTAACAGAGGGATACACTAAGAACTTCACTTCCTCTCACTGAGGGATTGCTGCCAAACACTGCTGTCCATTACCTTTCATTTCTTCAACAAAACTTTATTCTGCTGCATATTCTCTGCTGCACTGTTGTGCCATCTTCTTTGCTGCGTCTACTCCACACTGCTGTGTATACACTTGCTATTGTGTCGCTGCACTTCACTTACATTTCATTGCAAACTTTGCGTTGTTGTGCATTCTTCAAAGACATAATACTTTGTCTTTTCTGGAACAATTACTCTGTCCCACCTTACAAATTTACACTGCTGTAAAGGAAAAATTTCTTTTCCATCTGCTGCTGTCCAAAAAAACTTCAAGCTGCTGCCTTTTCTTATTTGCATTGTTGTGTAAAAACACATTTCTTCGCACTACTGTGCTTCTCCTTCTTGCCATCATGCTGCTGCATTTTTTTTATGTATTGTTGTCCATACCCATAACCATAGACTCTGTCATCCATGGGTTTTATTGGCTGTTTTTATTTGCTGCTGCGTTGCCTCTGCAATTTGCACTGTGGCTTCCTTTTGTTTCATCATAGTGATGTGTGCCCATACACTAACTCTTTACTCTCCATTACTTGCACATAGAGAGAAATCAACCTCACGCTGTTTTGCGCTGCATTCTCCACACAACAAAAATTAACACAGGCTGCTGCCTTTTCTTCTTACACCTTGCTTCACACAATTTTAGTTTTCATTCATTTTTTTAAAAAAATGCACTGTTGTGCAGCTCCTTTCATTTTTCTGCTGTCACACATTTTCATTCACCAATGTGCATTAAAAATCTGCTGTCCCTGTTTCTCTTTATGCATTTCTTTGCATGCTGAATTTCAAAAAAAACATTACATTTTCTTGCTGTGTATTGTACTCACTCTGCTGTGAGTATATTCTTTCACATTTCATAGAAGGAAACTACCTTCCATTGCTATGCATTTAAATGCATGTGCTCCAAAACAAAATTCAAAATCTGCTGTTTTATATTCTATCTTCCCACTGCTGTGAGGGTCTCCATACTTTGCACACTTTTCTTATTGCGCTGCTGCACTTCACATTTGAGCGCTGCCCCTTTTTCTTCTCTGCTGTTATGGCAGATTTAACTTCACATTTTTCCCTTATAAAAGGTCTTCATCAAGGAGTGACTGTTAAGACAGTTCAGCAACAAAAATTACAAGCTCCCCTTTAATGTGTGCTTGTCTTCTTTTGACAGATTTTTCTCAAAACAAATTTAGATCAGCTGGGGAGTTCAAGGCATTTTCAGATTGCCTTTCCTTCCTTCTCCATACTTGTGTAACTTTCTTCTTTTGCATGGGTCTAGCTTGTGTAAGAGCCCATGTCAAGTTACAATTTCGTGCCATATGCCCAATGTCATGACACTTGAAACATTCAACATTTTTCATGAATAAAAATTCATGATTTCTTTTTGTGAAATTATTTCTTGGAGATTGTCGGGGACCACAACATCTATCTCCATGAAACGCTCTACAGTCTTTTGCCATATGACCAAAGTTTGAGCAAGAATAACAATAACCAAAAAATGAACTTTGGTACCTGGGAGACGGACGATTCCTTGATGTACTTCTGAAGCCTTGCTGCCTTGAGATCCTTTGCTGATCACCATTGCCTTTTGCCTCTTTGCCATCAGCTACATTTCTTCTTGGAGCTGGTTTTCTACTTGGAGCAGGATTTCTTCTATGGTAGCCTTCATTTTTCTCCTTGCCTTTGCTGGTACTAGGAGCATCACCATTTCTTTCTGGCTTCTTCACATCTCCTTTGCTTAAAGCATTTTCATCCTTGTTTGAGGATTCACCTACATACCCAAGTCCTGATTTATCAGATGGAGATCTGTGATAGCTGAGCATGTCATCCAAGGCTTGAGAACTCTTCATGATCTTGTTCATCCCTTCAACTTTTTTCCTGAGGAGGACAATCTCCTCTTCCAATCTTTCACACTCAGTACTCTTCTTTGCAAGCTGTTCCTCAGTTTCTTCCTTGCTACGAGTAGCTTCAGCTGCTACTATTTTAAGGGAGATTATATCTGTCTTCATTTTGGAGATTTCTGCTTGAATGCTCTCCATTTTCTTTTCAGCTTCTTGTGCCTGCTTCTTGGCTTCTTGTAGCTCAGACTTAAGGGAGGATACCTCTACCTTGTACTGTCCAATCTCTTCTACAAGTTTGTTCACTCTCTTGTGCCTTTGTTCAAGTTGACTTGACAAGGCATCTTCTTGCTTCTTTGCTTTATTTAACTGATTTGTCATGGATATGACTTCTTCATGATGCTTCCTTCTACTTTCATCAAGTTCCTTCTTAAGCTTGGCAAGCTCTTCATCCCTTTCTTGCACTTGAAGCTTGATGAGCTCAACCTTCTCATTTTCAGCTTCTATGATGGGTTCAGAATTTTCTTCTTGATTCATGGTCATGGTCAGTGCTCCCTTTGCATGAAGCTCATGCAGTCTGTCCCATATATCCTTTGCTGATGAATATTTTCCTAGACTCTTCTTTACAGAATCAGGCAGCCCATCCAGGATTATCTTTGCTGCTTTTACTTTATACTCTTTGGATTCTCCATCCATTTTGCTATCATCAATCACTGACTCCCAAACTTCAATCCCTTCAGACTTTAAGAAAGCCCTGATTTTTATTTCCCATATATCAAAGTCCCCATCAAACTTTAAACCCTCAAATAAAATGCTTTCAAATAGATTGTCTTCTATTTTAACAGAGGAGGGAGACACAACCTTAGGGGATTTGGACACTTTCTTCTTTGACCTTGCCATTCTTAACTATTTTTAAAATCCCTGACTGTGTTTTTAAAACCACTGACTGTTTTTTTTAACAGTAACTCAAAAACTTTGAGGAATACCTGAATCCCTTTGGCTGAAACTTCACACAGCTGGAGAAGCTTTACTGCTGCTGCAACAAGGGTCTTTCCTTCAGCTTCTTTGACTCTTCAAAGAGCATGAACCTGCTCTGTCACCATCAAAGAGCCTGGACTAGCTCTGATACCACTGTTGGGTATTTTTCGTTTGCAATGGGCTGGGAAAATACCAAAACCAGACAAACACCACAGAGCCAATGCTCTGTTTCCTTTGCTCTACTCCAGGATCTTTACCCTTAAAAAAATTCACTGAACAGAGTAATGCACCACCATAAAAGATTTCCATTCATTAAAATAAAATGACTGATATACATTCATCCTCTTTGCTGTGAGGGATTTACCAGAAACAACATTAAACCAAAACTCTGTTTTCACCTGAGAATTTACAGAGACATATTCATCCTCTTTCACTCAGAGGGATTCACCAAAACATTTTACAAACTTACTCTGCCTCCTATGAAATTTTACACCACTGTGTAAATATTTCATTTACATTCACTGCTGTGTGAAAACAAAAACTTACAGGGATTTACCCATTTACCTTTTCACTTCTGTGTGAAACAATATATGGTTTGAAAACCAAAACAACCCACTGGTTTCATTTACTTCTCCTCCTGCACTGCTGTGCAATTTTTACATTGCAATCCAAAACATTACCAGGACAAAATAAATTCTTTTCACTGCTGCTGCATTTTTCTTTTACATTTCAAACCAAAACATTTTTGCACATCTGTGCATCTCCTGCAATATAAAATTTACTCTGTTCTCCTTTTTGGAGTTTTTTTTTCTGTTCTTCGTTCGCTGCAGCGAACACACATACATCTTTTTGTATGAAAACTCACACGACACATTTCATCTTTTTACTGGTGCTGCGGACCACCCCTGTTTTACATTTGTTGCTGCAAAGAATTAAAAACTTCACACTCTCACCGTGTGCTATTTCTTCTGTTCTTCTCCTCCGGTTTTCATTGGTTGGAGCGAACACAAAATTACACATTCTCCCCGTGCGATGCAATACAACTCGAATGGAGTCAACGCTCATATGTATGAAAACATACGATTCACATGGAATTAAAAAAAATTACATACCCATGCTCCCACATAAAAAAATGTTACGGCCTGTAAACAAAAAAACTTAAATACCTTACCAACGACATGTCATAGCATTAATCATAGGTATGGTTCATTAACATTACTCCACGCAACGACATGTCATAACATTAATCAAAGGTATGGTCCATTAACATTACTCCAAGCTGCATTAATTTTTGACAGGCCGTATGTACTTCAGACAGGTTTAAACCACGGAGACCTTACCAGGCAATCGAACGGCGGACAGACTTCACAGTTGATCGGACGCATATCGGATGGGGTAAGCTGACCAAGCGATACCTTCCGATGGATTGTCAGTGCTGATGTCAGGCCAGCATCAGCGCTTGAACAGCTGTCAGCTCCCAATTGCATCGGAGCTCGATGCACGGAAACCACTTCACTCTGATGGGTGGTGCGATATGATACCGAGGGTTTTGGTTTGCCCTGGTGGTTTTCTGCGCCGTTGACTGCTGACCGGGCGCCTTACCTGGTGCTAGCCTCCTGCGCACACAGGGGAAATTACCGTCTCCAACAGCAAAATCATGAACATAATGAGCTACAGAAACTGGAATCAACATTATCTGTAAATTAAAAACCTTTATGATGAGCTCAACAATACCAACAAAATGTTGACGAATTCTGAATTCCGGATACCCGACTCTACACTCTGAAGTAGCTTGGGCACGAGGATGTATTTGATCACTCTCTCTGAACCAGCTTGGGCGCGAGGATGTATTGATCACTGTCTCTGAACCTCCTTGGGCGCGAGGATGTATTTGATCACTCTCTCTGAACCAGCTTGGGCCCGAGGATGTATTTGATCACTCTCTCTGACGCAGCTTGGGCGCGAGGATGTATTTGATCACTCTCTCTGAAGCAGCTTGGGCACGAGGATGTATTTGATCACTCTCTCTGAGGCAGCTTGCGCGCGAGGATATACTTTCAACTTTATCAAACAAATGTCAAATACACAAGACCGTATATCTCAACTCTACCCAGAGATTTATACTTTCAACTTTATCAAACAATTACACAAAACCGTATATCTCAACTTTACACAGAGATTTATACTTTCCACTTTATCAAACAATTACACAAAACCGTATATCTCCACCCTTCCCAAACAAATTATACTTTCAACTTTATCAAGTAATTACACTTTGCTTGGGCGGGACCACGAGCATTTCTGATCACTCTCTCTGAGGCAGCTTGCGCGCGAGGATATATTTTCAACTTTATCCAACAAATGTCAAATACACAAGACCGTATATCTCAACTCTACCCAGAGATTTATACTTTCAACTTTATCAAACAATTACACAACCGTATATCTCAACTCTACCCAGAGATTTATACTTTCAACTTTATCAAAAAATACACAAAACCGTATATCTCAACTCTATCCAGAGATTTATACCAGCATGCACCCCCAACCACTCCAATGGAAGAAATTTCCACGGCCAGGGTGCACCCCAACCAACGAATCCAAAGGAGAAAATTTCCGAATATCTACATTCACACGTTACCTCATAAGCAAAGGTGTTGGGTTAGGCTTACTCTAACCCTATCTTTTTCTTATATCAATTTTAGTCCATTTTACTATAAATCCAACATCCTTTTCCATCAAATTTATTTGGAATCTATTTATTTTTTTAATATTTTATTAAAAAAATTAACAATATTCACATTTTTTCTCAATCAATTTTAATTAAAATCCAATATTTTACTCAAAATTAAATATAAATTTATTTTTATTTCAATTTACCAAATTTCAAGAGGAATCAAATTTCTTTTAACTCTAAATAAAATGTCTCAAAATATTTCATCTTTCTCTAAAAATAAATTTCTCAAAATATTTCATCATTCTCTAAAATTACTAAATCCAAAATTAAAAAGAATTTAAACTCTTTGTAATTTCCTGTTAAGTATGTCTACTGTAGCAACTCCTAACCCTCGGGGGCTAATAGTCTCCATTCTTTCTTGCCTTCTCGAGTGCAGATATACGAACTTCTGCTTCAGCAACTCCTAACCCTCGAGGGCTAACAGTCTCCATTCTTTCTTGCCTTCTCAGGTGCAGATATACGAACTGGAGTCCCCACACTCGCTGTCGCCCAAGTGGTTCAGAATTGGAATTTGGTCCAATGATATTGATTCCAACTAGATATCTTTCTAGAATTATTAATTATAATTAATTACAATTATAATTATTAATTGTATGTTTTTTATTTTATTTTATTTTGATAGAGTTAAAATGTTAAATAATACATTACCACATCTCTATCATATTGAATTAGCACTTCTATGTTAAAAAGAAATAAAATACTCAAATTATTTTAATTTTTTAACATTTGTTTGAACCAAATTGATCTAAAATCTAATTTAAGATTTCATAAAATTTAAGTTAAGTTTGACATCACCAACCATCAACCAACATAGCACACTGGCTATGACACTCATGATTGTGATTGATGTTAAGTTGTTGAAGAGGGCACCTATTGATTAAGTTGTACCCAATAAATGGAGAATTTTGACTCACTATTCTTTAAGGCATATCTTAACTAATAGACAAAATGGTCCTTTTTATGGTATTTTTTCTGATTAGTTTTAACCAAAATTTGGTAGAGATTTTTAAAAACTTGATTTTACTTTGTTTCATCTACATAATTCAATTGCCCAGGTTTTTCAAGGTGTTGAATCTATATATGTATTCAAAAATATATTTTAAACAACAAAAAATCACAATCTTGCTTGAAATTGCATAGTTGTTTTTCAGGATGTTGAATCTATTTATGCATTCAAAAATGTATTTTAAACAACAAAAAATCACAATCTTGATTGAAATTGCACAGTTGGATTCCACTTTAAAATGTTATTTCATCTATTAACATAAAAAGAGACTATTCTTAGTCCCTTAGGGTGCAAGGACTCTATGAGTAGGCATGCCATTTTCCTATTAAAAAACAATTTTAATGAAATCTTTTTCACACAAATAGGCAGTTCTCTTAAATTTCATTAGGTGAAGGTCAATATATTGTTTGCATTATTTTGGCTTGAGGTTTTGATAACCCGTGATTTTATCCATAACATTCATATTTTTTTAATGTAACCTATTTAAAAGTGTAAAGACTCCATCGTAAATATCATTGGGCCATGAATGAGCTTCGCTGGTTTCCTATAAGGGTTTCCAAGGTAACAAATTGCATCCATGCTATTAAAGTCTATTTGTTTATGATGTATTTGTTTATTTCTTTCACATTATTGTTTTATTTTTTTACTGATTGGAATCACAGCTAGAGTTGAGTGTGGATGGCCTAGTAGAGTCTGTGTGTAGAAGGTTGGTCTTAAGTCCAAGCTAATAACTGAAGAAGGTTGTAAAAAGAGCAAAGCCAAGACAAACAAAAGTTGCATACTTGTGATCTGCAATCGTCATACATTCTACACTATGGGTGCATGGTGTTTTAATCGTTGTTGAATTTGGTGAGTAATGTAAGAAGAAGAAAAAAACAAGGAAATATCCTATGACAAGTGATAAAAGGTAGATCATGATCTACTCGATGTGAGTGATGGTGGACTTGAATATGTGGATTCACTTTGCATATTCATGGTAAATATGGGGCAAGAAACTAATGATCTTAGTCATGTTACTACTCTCTGCGACTCCTCCAACAGAAATAATGAATTCATTGAGTTTTATGTCGAGGTGCTTTTGAGCATGAAGATGAAGGTTGTTTCCATAAGGATTGTCGTAGTAATCTCCACTAGAAAGAAAACCTTAAGGATGATGCACAAGTGGACATCAACCACGTTCTTTTGCTAGCTAGATCTCAATATAGTTTAAACTCGTTATGGTGTGTGAGGGTGGAGGAACCACCTTTCAAGAGGAGTTTCCATATCATTATATCAATTTCTTAGGAGTTCTGCTAGAGATAGAATTCAAGATTGATATGACCTACCATAGCTTCTCTTGTGCATGCCAAGATAGAGGAGAAGTTGTTGGACATGGTGTAGCCACATTCATATCTATGGCATATTGTGAAGAGAGAAAGCTAACAAGGAGAAATCCCAAGGGTTGCATTGAGGCACTGTAGTGTGACTCGGTAGACTAAATTCTCTATGTCACAGAATGAGCAGGGGCAGATTTAGATGAGTTGTAATCAGTTTGTGGCTATGGATGATAATCACACAATAGAGCATGGAACAAGGATATGGCATCAAAGTCGTAGAGGTAAACTCTCACAATGGGGATGACATATAGACAATAATGTGGAGATGTATATCTTCAATAAATTAGGAGCTAGCATTTGCTAAAGAGTTGTGATTATTGTGTGGAGATTAAGGTTGTGCAAAAAAACTATAGAGAACCGTAGGAGATGAAGGATTGCAAGGGATGAAGTTAGTGCCACATTCACTTTGGACATTGGAGTTGTGGGAGGAAATCATTGAATCCCTCCACAATGATAGAATCACGTGGAAGGGAAGAGATGAACACAATCAATGATGGAGGCATACATGTTGGAGTGGTAGAACAACTTGCTAAACATTTTTTTAAGGCGTAGTCTAACTTATAAAAGAAATGGCCTTTTTTCACGACCATTTTTCTGGTTATTTTCTGTCTGGGTAAGTTCCTCAGACAGAACACCAAAAGGACACCGCTCACAAACAAATCACAGATCAATACACCAGTATTTTGACGTGGTTAAAAACCTCAGAGAGGGAAACAGTCCACAGCCTGCACCAACGTGGCTACTACAGGCAATTTATTAATAAAAGAATGAAAATTTACATAAGCTTCTCTCATGCACGGTTAACCTACAAATGACCCTCCATGCGCTTTAAATAGAATTCATGGACCAATCGGGTGTCAAGCCACGGATCAAGTGTCGGTAATACCGAGGAGAGAATGAACCGTCGGATCACTACATATCGTGACCGTCGGATTGTAAGTTACAAAATGTACAACGGTAAAGAAACACACTTTACCTAACTCTATACCTAACTCTATACTAGACCAAGTTGAACTTAACTATTTCCTATGTGTCGGAATATCCTAACATCCCCCCTTAAGAACAACTTGGGATAGGATTGAAGGATTTACAAATATGACACAAGAGGAGAAGGAAGGAGGCACTAGAGCCTATCCCCCCTTAGTGACAACTTCCTGAACTCCAAGCATATATCGAAGTTTAGTGAACTTCGCCTCTGTGAGAGCCTTTGTGAAGATGTCTGCAACCTGACCATCTGTTGAACAATATTGCACTTCAAGAACATGGTCATGAATGAGCTTTCTGATGAAGTGCATGTGAAGTTCAATGTGTTTGCTGCGCTGATGCTGAACTGGATCTTTGCAAAGCTGAATGGCACTTTGATTATCACACCAAAGTGTAGTCGAATGCTGCTGCTCAAAGCCAAATTCTGATAGGATCTGACGAAGCCACAAGGCTTCCTTACTAGCTTCCACGGCACCACGATACTCTGCTTCTGCTGACGAAAGAGAAATGACAGCCTATTTCTTACAAGCCCATGTAATAGGTCCTGAACCAAGAGTGAAGACATAACCGGCAGTAGACTTCCGATCATCAGGGTCACCAGCCCAATCAGAATCAGTGAAACCAACTAATAGAGGAGCTGTTTTGGCACTGTAATGAATCCCAAACTGTACTGTACCTCGAACATAACGAAGTATTCTTTTAGCTGCTTTCCAATGACTTTCACGGGGGTTTTGCATAAAACGAGCAACAAGGCCAACAGCAAAGGAAAGGTCAGGACGAGTATGGTTAAATACAAGAGTTTTCCTACAAGCTGACGGTATAAGGTAGCATCAACTTCAGGAGAAGTACAAGAGACTGAAAGTTTGACTCCAGACTGAAAGGGAGAAGGAGCTGGCTTACAATCTTCCATGTGAAAATGACGAAGAAAATCACAAGCATACTTGG
>APFE031383036.1:0-10131 GCA_000404065.3 Pinus taeda
GACCCCCCTGCTGCGCAATCGGCGCGGCGAAGGGGGGGCTCCGCCGCCCCTCTAACTCGGTTCACTACGTAGGTTAGTCGTGGAAAGAATATAACACAACCCAACATAAAGATCAACATTTAATGGATTAATTGAATCATAAGTATTCTGGATATATGCTAGTTGCATTAGACATAGTAGCGTGGGTTCCCTTAATTTAAGCAACATATATGTATCTAAGTATGGAAATGAAAAATTTTTATTGACTTGATAATACTGATTCACCCCCCCATCTCAGTATTATTTCCAACAATTGGTATCAGAGTAGGTCCTTTGGTAGAAGCTTGATCGCTTGGAGGAGATCTGTAGAACAATGGGAAAGAAACTTAAGAAGAAAGCACCTAAGAAGAAGAAGACATCTCAGAAGAACTATGATAGTGAGAGAATCGATTGGGGATTATGTGGAAGAAGCACTTCAGATTCAAAATCACTTCAGAATGAATATGAACTATCAGGTATGAATTTTTTATCCTCCGAAGATATCTATCCATCTAAAGATGATGAATGTGATGGTGAAATAACAGAATTTGCTCTTATGGGTGAAGAAGAAAGATATTGAATAGAAGTAGTATTTAAAGGGCTTACAGATAAAATTAGAGATCAACAAGATCTATTGAACAAAAGGAATGTGCCTGCAAAGAACAAACTACCAAACTTAAAGCTCAATTAGAGGAAGGAAACAAGGTAAGTAAGTTATTCAAGGACAAGGAAAATCAATGTCAAAAGATGCAAGATGAAGTGACATCTTTAAGATGTGAAGTCAATGAAAGGAGCACAACAATCAAGAAACTCATAGATAGATCCAGTTATTATGAAAGTCTTAAAGCTAAGATCCGCTCGCTAAAGGAAGATCTTGAAGAATCAAAGAAGAAGAATAAAGAACTACTCCAAGAACCTGAAAAACAAGAAAAGGAAGTTCTTGAACTAAGACATCAGTTGGAAGAAGAAAGAAAAGTTGAAGAAAACATGAAGAAGTAGCATCGTGAAAGGGAAGAGCAACTTCAGGTTGAGGTAAATATTCTAAATGATAAATTATAAAAGAAGGATAAGCTCTTACGATTTCAAGATAGTACTAAGATTTTAGATGATATTCTTAGTAGTCAAAGATCTCCTACTATCAAAACTGGTCTTGGTTTTCATGAACCCATTGAAGGTGAATCTAGTTCACAAAGTAAAACAAGGAACTCTAATGAAAAATCTGAGATGCTCAAAAAGGAAAAGAAAGGTCAACCCCCTCAACAACCAAGGAAAGAAATTCTTCAAAGAAAATATTTTACTCCTCCAACAATAATGTTGAATGTTATGTATGTCATAATCTTAGACATGTTGCAGCCAGATGCAGAAGAAGAATAAGTCAAGATCATCACTCAAAAAGATCATCACATTCTAGGTAATTTCAGGGATATTGTTTTTATTGCAATATGTTTGGTCACAAAGCTATTGATTGCTACAGAAGGAATGTGAAACATGTAAGATTCTATGCATGTAACAAGCTTGGACATAGAGCAAAGGAATGTAGGAACAAAGTACGAGCACCATAACTAAAGGAGAAAGCATCATCATGCTTAAAGATATGGAAGAAGAAGGAAGTTCTGACAGAAAGATGTGGCACATCACAACACACTCAGACACATCACAACACAGATATAATAGACTCAGGGGCAGCTGAAAGTATAAAACTTCAGTGTCTTCAAATCTCATATGCAAGTTTCATAAAGGAAAATCACGTATATATGCGAGTTACACACTACACAGTTGCATATATGTCAGTATGAGGAAAAGCAGTAGGGACAGACTTAGAAAGGGGTCTGATATGATTCAGTCCATTATTTGTTATGTTTGATAATGGTTACAATCTGCTAATGATGTGAGGAAATGTCTTGATACTTGTATGATGTTTAGAAGTTTCTTTGATCCTAAATTGATGATGATAATGCCTTGATACTTCCTTCTGATACATGCATGATCATATCTGATAGTAAATAAGATGGCATAGGTTCAAGGGGAGCAGATAATCTTCTAATGCTGCATTGTTGGCATTATGATTAGTAGTCCTTGGTGATGATGCTTATATGGCTAAGTGATATACCTTGCTATGGTTATGAGTTGTCCATGACAAAATCTCATATGTTTCTTGGAGTTACATAGTTGATGTTCAGATCAGATTTGTGGTTGATTCTCTAATAATGTATATATGGTTCTTACATGGTGATCTTCATAAGGATAAGGAGAAGTACAAAGCTTGTATACACATCTTCATTACTTGATGATGAGTCTATCATATGTTGATGTCGTCATATGCATAAAGATCATATAATATAGTTGATGCAAGTCTCCTATAGTTCTTGGCTCTCATGTGGATGAGGATTGTTGCGGTTGATGATCTTGAGCTAAAGTTACATAGTACTATATACAGTATGCTAGATACATGAATGATTACTCAAATTGCATTGATGGAGACATGATGATGATAAAATGAGAGATTGATACTTACATATGTTCATTGATACATATGTCCCCGATTGATGATACATGGATGATATATAAGATCATACAGATCTTGATGTTGATGAGATGGCTATGATGTCTTTCAAAAGGATGAGTTGATATTTGTATGCAGACATACCTTGCTACAGGACATTTATAGGTTGCTGATCTGGAAATGGTTGCACACGAGTTGTATGAAGAACATCCACGTATATACGCAGGTTTATGTGGATGTAGTCGTGTGTATGGTGTTTTTGAAGGAAATCAATGGGGACAGAATCTGGTTGAAGGAAGTCTGATATGGGTCTGACATAGACCATCTGAAACAGGTTTAGGAGGAGCAGATAAACTTCTGATAATGCATTGTTGGTGTTATCTTAGAAGATTTTGGTTCAAGTACTCAACTGTTGTTGATTTGAAGTGGAACAAATGTAGAGGGAGAATAGAAGGAGAACATGGTTGCTGATCTAAATAGTGGTTGATAAATGCTGCTGATATTAGTTATTGATAACTTTCATAGTCTTGCTCTAGATATTTCGTCTCTATGTCATATATGTCTTTTGTTATCAAAGTCATGTAACGACCTATTTTGGTTTCCCCACTATGCCTGGGATGAATGATGTAATGTACTTGTTTAACATGAGTAAACTCCTGGTGTAAGCCCACTTGGATGGGTGGATGAGTCAATATTTGTATATCGTCACTTGGTTGAGAGATGGATGTATGTATGATTCTTGGTGATAGGAAGGTCATTTAAGATAGAGTCATGTTCCTCTTATAGAAAATCTTTTTGCAAATCTTGCCTACAGTCAAGAGGAGCATAAACAACACACTTCAACAGTGTAGAGACTTAGCATGTACTCAGGGGGAGCATGGAAAGATTGGTACACCTTGGCATATACAAAGGGGGAGCTCATTCATAAATTTTAGCAGGCACTTAGGGGGAGTATGGACAGTTGAATGTTTATCAAAGGAAGAGAATATCTTGGTCCGCCCTTTGCCCTTGATGTTAAAGGGGGAGAGTGATTTGGTATTGTTGCCATCAAGTCCAAAGGGGGAGATTGTTGGCATTATGATGCATGTATTGTACTTGATGGCAACCCACTCGTAGAAGAACGTCTTAGTTATTTATAACTAGATGAATCGACAGAAGAGATATCAGATGTGACTGAATGCATGGGATGCCGGAAACTCAAAGGAATCAGATGACAGTTCTCAGTATGACAAGTTAGCTTTGCCATCAAGTCCAAAGGGGGAGATTGTTGGCATTATGAGACAAGTGTTGTCCTTGATGGAAAATCACTCAGATGATAAATTATAGCGCAACAAAGTTCACGCAATTTCATGCAAAGAAACGTTCCTTTCATGTAGAGAAAAGTTCATGCACTTTCATGCAAAGAAAATTTCCTTCCATGCAGAGAAAATTTCATGCACTTTCATGCAAAAAAAGGTTCCTTTCATGCAGAGAAAAGTTCATGCACTTTCATGCAGAGAAAAGTTCACGCACTTTCATGTAGAGAAAAGTTCACGCACTTTCATGCAGAGGAAAAGCGTGTACATGTGGGAGAACTTATTTTTGGTCCATGGTATTTAGTCCTTGGTATTTGAATCTATGGTTTTGGGCCATGCTATCTCGTCAGAAGTGTTGATCCCAAGTAGTATTGGGTCCATGGTATTGTTTTGTTATGGTTTTGGACCATGGTATTAAGTAAGGCCTAAGACTATAAAAGGAGAAGAAGGTCATTAGGCAAAGGTATGGAAAAAGACTTGAATATCTGATGTAGTATGAGATCCAGTATGTAGGATATGGGTTATGATGCATTGCTTGATTTGAGCTAAGGAGGGATCTCACCGGTTGATGGAGAACAAGATCTAAGGATAGATCATGATCAAATGGTTTGAAATAAATCATCTTTATATGGTTTGATCATGGTTAGACAAGATCTGAATTACTGATGCATGTTTTAATGTACGCATGTTATGATCTTGGTATGACTGATGTCTAAAGCAACCACAAAGTCATGATTGAATATGTATAGATTTGTACACAGGTTGGCTTTGGCGAAAGCGTGTATATACGTGGGTTTGATTCATTGTAATAGCGTATACATAATGAAGTATGATGTTTGAAGTTGCAGTTGGGTTTGATTGTTATTGCAGGGTTCCGTAGGCTGCTCTGTGTTCTGATGACTATGTTATTGACAGGGTTTCAATATTTCAGTGATTCAGAAATTGATGATGCTAGTATTGATGATATTGATGGGTCCACTTTGAAAATTGGATGAAGTGGCCTTCAGATTATAGTGTTGTGCTTCAGGAGTATCCAGTCTGAAAATGTATGAAACGTGGTACCTAGAGGGAGAAAGAGAAGGTTGTTGCCTTTTGTAGATTGGCACCTACGTACTAGTACATCAGCTAGTACAAGAGCTAAGGGGGTGGTAGCTCCCTTCCAGTAGCAGCTGGAGAATGGGTAAAGGTTGGAGCATTTCAGTAGGCCAACACCTATGTACTAGTAAGTGGATCGACTAATACAAGAGCTAAGGGGGGTTGTAGCTCCCTTCCAGGAGAGTCTAGAGAACGAGAGAAGGTTGTAGCCTTCTACAGGTAGAAGCCTGCGTACTGGTATAAGATTGCACTAGTACAGAACTATTGTAAAGGATGTTTCTTATTGAAAGAAGATAGAGACGACTTGCAGCAGGTGGTTTTCACCCATAGTGGGTTTCCACCTTATATCATGTGTGCTTCTTGTGTGTGATGATATGTTCCGTTTTATTGCACCTGCTTACTATAGATATGGTTAAAGAAGTTCTGATGCACTAACTAAAGATCAACATTTAATGGATTAATTGAATCATAAGTATTCTGGATATATGCTAGTTGCGTTAGACACAGTTGCGCATGTTCCCTTAATTGAAGTAGCGTATATGTATCTAAGTATCGAAATGAAATTTTTTTATTGACTTGATAATACTGATTCACCCCCCCCCCCCCCCCTTCTCAGTATTATTTCCAACACCTTTGTTCTGCTCTATCATCCATTCCTTACACTTTCTCCATAGTGGCACATTTGACTTTGGTGTTTCCTCTAGCTTGTTGGGTGCTATTCTGCAAGCTATTATCCTACTATAAGTAGGTTTGTCAGAAAATAGAGTCTTCACGATCTAGAGAAGTTTAAAATCTTTGTTCAGGAAATTCACAATGGTGGCTCCTTTTAATATTGTTGTCTTTTCATGAGTATTATCAAATTTTCTTTTTTCCTCAACCAACAAAGTCTCATATGTTTTCCATGGTAGCAAATTTCCTTGAAGATCCTAGCAAGAAGGTAGTCTAGCCCTAACCCTTTGCCAAACAAGATGTTAAACTTTGAAATTGCTTCCTTTATCTCCTTTATCTTCTTCTCAACAGTAATCCTATAGATTTTTCTAAAAATCTTTTTATTGAAATAAATTGCACATGTTATTCTATCTCGCATGTCATGCTCCTTCAACTTTGCAATAGACATAGAGTTAATGAAGTCTATCATCCTCTTTCCAAACTTTGATCTGTCTAGATCTTTTTACTTATTTTTAATAACCACCTCCTCCATATCCCTAATTAGTGTTTTTTATTCAGATATAATCACCAAAAACTTCCAAATACCTCTGACAACCTCAATAAATTCATCCCATAGGATTTCTCTGGCTTGAATTAAGGACATGTTTGTTATAAACATATTTGGGCATATCAACCCCAAACTTATATGTCGATGTATTAGGGATCATCAACCCCTAAAAGAGTTGTTTCATACCCTAAAGGAAAATAGTCATCTAAATACATCATTCCACAAAAGTTTCAAATGAGAAACCATCCAGAAACTACTTAAATTGAACCATACTGACTGCTCCACTAGCAAAGTGCGATGCATGCTAAGTGGTACATTGCCACAGTGAAATGCATACTATTTAGGCCTTCTATAGGGTGTGATGGGAGAGGTTGGAAAAATGTTCGAGATATTTGTCAGTTGATCGCTCATGGAATCTTCCAGAATTTTCTCCTATGCCACTTGCCTCTCTGAATTTGCCCAAGGATGAATAAGGGATCTAAGAAAATCCAATCCCTTCTCTTGTGGAATCCATTGTAACAAGTGGAATGACACTAATCAAACCCCATGGATGACTCACACCCTTGCAAAAATCTATAAATGGATCCCTCATCCAGGAGATCTAGAGGCTAGCATATTGTGAATTGCAAGGAAGTGCTGATAGTTTGTAACTGAGGAAAGAGCATTGTATTGTTGGAGTGATCGTGCTATTTCATGAGGGGATTGAAGCTGGGAGGATGATGCTGGATCAGAAAACTGGGTTGTAATTCTCCCTTCTTTTAATAAAGCTCTTCAAGTTTTCTTCCATATGATCGTGCAATTGTGAATGTTATCATTTGCGAATGTTATCATTTGTTCATTATATATCTGATTCTATAATGTTTATGTTGTAATATATCACGATGCTTTGATGGTTCTTTGTTGCTATACTTGTGCAGGTACTCTCCAAGCATGTTAAGTACAGGGAGGAGTTGTAGGCTCTGTCAAAGGGGAGAGAGATCGAGTGAGGGATTAAGAGGAAGTTCCAGGCTGGTTCCATTATATTTCTCTTATCTGTTACACATAGAAGAAATCATTGAATTGATTTAAACTGTTGTTTCTAGGGTACCTGCCAAACCTAGTGGGATAACATTATTTAGGAATACTATTTTTCCCATAAACAAATTGGCGACTCCATTGGGGAATGAAAAAATGTTTGTTTGTTGTTATTGTTTGTTTTATGTTCAATTTGATAAGCTATAGATAGAGTTTAAAGTCAGCCAGGTAGCCTTCTAACTTCTCTTGCTTTGCAATTGCATAGTAGATGAATGCTGCTTCAGTCAATCTTTGGTTTAGTTTATGAATTGAACGTTTTACTTACAAGCACATTTAGATGCCCTTTTGGTAGCTCAGTAACCTATCAAGACAATCCATTATACTTTGCTCATCATTGTTCATCAAAGCCACGTTAACTCATTGAAAAAAGCTCCACATTTGAGTCAAAACCCATTTCAGTTGCGCCCTTGGACCATTGCACTGTTGTCCACTGTGATTCAGTATGCATCACACCTCCTGAGTGTAGTAAGTGTGATGCATCTCATTTTATGTGAAGCCAAAGTGCAATTATTGACTGATCTCTTTTTCCATCTAGAAATTGAGGGTTTTTTACCTTGTTTTCAGTTTTGTTTGGTTGTTTTGCTGCAAATGAACAGTGCCTCCTTACTGAAACTTACTTGCATCACTTAGATCAGCCTCAATTACATTAGGATTAGTGAATGTTTTTTTTTTGTTTATTCCTCATTTACAATCCTTTGTCAAAAAATTGTTTAAATCGATTTGTCGCTTTGGTACAAAAAGTGTTGTAATTGTCGTTTTTTGTTGAAAAGAGAAGTGTCATAAATTCTTCCTTCCCTTGATAATCGATTGAAATTTTGTTCATGTACTTGGTTTGCTCTGTTTATATTTGAAGTGTTGAAAGAATTTTTATTCAAAATTGAATTGTCATTTAGAGTCTTCCTTTCTCTTTTGAAGAAGAAATTGTCGAAAATTTCATTGAAATCGAGTCTGCCGCCTTATCGATCGCAATGCAATGAACACAACATTCAAGAAGATTGACTGTCATACATAAGTCCTTGGTAATTTATTTTTAATTTATCACCAAGGTGTATATTGCAGTTTTGCGATTGGTTTGGAAATCCCTCTATCTAGATTTTCCAGAGTAGTCACTTTCATTCCTTTTCGACTCTTTAAAGGAAAGGGTCCATTTGAGCACTTGTCCTTTCAAGCTCATTAAAAATCAAAGGAGACTAGAGTCATCTTTAGCTTTTTCTTGACTCTTAGAAACTAAAAAATCAAAGTTGTGTCCAAGCGTCATTAAAATTAATTGAATTCAGAATAACATCATTTTCCTCCTTAATTTTGAGTTGATCAAATAATCTGCAAGCGTGGAAGAAAGTCAATCAAAACCCCATCGTTCACGGAGACTAGCGAGTCAACTGTCTTTGACTCCGGAAGGGAAGCCAATCTAGACAAAGTGTCCTCGTTTAACTGAATCCAATTCATCTAGTTTATTTCAAACTTTTGTTTCAACATCCTCAGAGACTACAATTACTCTAATTATTTCTGGTACATCTGCCTTCAGAGAAGAAGTTTCGTAGTTACAAGAGGACATTAGAATTGATCCTAGTGTAACGGTAGACACTTTTTTACATGAAACAACTCCATATAGAGTTGATCCAAAACCCCTCTTAGTTCGAGCCAAGGCTATATTTGAACCAGTAGTTGTTCAAGAACCTCCTGTCGAGACTGAAGTTCATTTACCTAAACATCTGGAAATTGAGTTTCAATATTTAGAAGGTGTCACCCTTCCAGTATCTGTCACTACAAAAGCTATACCTTCTTTAGCCCCAGAAATCTTTTATGGACCTCACAGTATACCTCTTCCACCTAGTCTGATTTCTATAGAGGAGATAGTAGAGGATCCCTCATCGAGTACCCCGTTTCATGTTGGAACAGGGATTCATTTGTATCCTTCTACTCCTGAGTTTGGTTCTTTTAATCCCCCTTCATTGCAAGTTCCTGTTGAATCACTTGGAGAGCTCTTGGATAGACTAGACATGTCTGAGCAACCATCAGCATCTAGGAATGTGTCATCTAATGCAGCTACGATGGAAACTCCTAATGATATTCCTATAATGCTTTGCAATAAACCATTTGTTCCAGGTGGTTATCAATCACTAGCTGGAGTCCACTCAGGGGATGCTACGGCACCATGGTCTGCTCCAATTTATTCATTCAGAGTCCCATCTAGTCCTTCTTATGTTGAAACTCAGCAATTTGATCCTGCATGCCAGTATCAATTTGGGCAAACTAGTTTTCAAAGACTGATATATCCTTTAAACATTGGACTACTGCCATATGGAGAGCTGTATGCTTTTCCACTATTTACTCTTAGGGAACAACCATATGAGAGTTTCCAACAATATTCAGGTCAAACTAGAATTAAATCTAGTGGTTGGATACCAATACTACTAGAACAACCAAGGGTTGTATATCCAACGCAATCGATCTGACCTGTGTCGAATATTCTCACTACACCTGCTATTACGAATGTGTCGCAAACATAAGCACAACCTGTTCTGTATCTACCTCAACTTTCTCCTTCTTCCTCGCAACCTCAAGTTTCGAGTTAGAAGACTCAAGTCTCTCAGGTTGTGACACAACAACCACTTATCTCTATGACTCAACCACAACCTCAGGTTAGTGCCTTTTTATCTGGAATGACTCAAACACCAACGAGTATGGTCAATCCACATCTTGGTCAATATTCTAGTATTGGGCAACAAAAAATGGTCCAACAACTATGGCTACCACAATACTAACAATCACAATTCCTGCAAGCCCAACCTCAGTTTGGGCTTGGTTTACAAGCTGAGACTAGCTTTGGTCAATATCAAGCCTATCGAGGACCTGGGAAACAAGGCTTTGTAGGTTATGAACAACTTCATTTTCAAACCATTTATCAATTACCACACTATACTAGTTAT
>APFE031383036.1:11836-33623 GCA_000404065.3 Pinus taeda
CGGCCCAACTTGCTTTCCTAATACAGGTAAAAGCCCTCAATAAAAATGTTCATCAAACAATCATTGGTGAAGGGGCATCTACCTGTATTATGTCAATGAGTTGCTGGAAAAATCTTGGTTCACCACCCTTGTCATGATCACCAACAACATTAAAAGTGTTCGATGGAAGAACGTACACTCCGTATGGGATTTTAAGTAGCTTGTACGTTGAACTGGGGGAAAAAACAGTAGATATTGAAGTCGAGGTCATTGATAGACTCCTTGACTACAATATTTTAGTAGGAAGGCCCTGGGTTTATGCTATGGTTGCCGTTGTGTCTACATATTTTAGAAATATTGCATTTCCCTTCCAAGGTGGAATCACAATCATTTATCAACTAGCCTTTTTTTCTAACGGTTCACAAGCTACTGGAAGCATTACATTGATCCATGGAAGTTCAAAATCACTTCAAAATGTCAGAGTAGGTCTCTTAAAAGACCCTTCCTTAATGGGTACTTTTTCCCTCCCTCTCCATCTATTTTTGCGGAAGTGGCCATAGTGGAAACCTATCATATGATCTCTTCTACATCATCTGAGTTTAAGAAGAGTTTCGACTATTTTGATAGTGCAGATCATCGCAAGGAGTTTCTGCCAAGCCCCATTAAATCTTTGTAGCAATCATTTTTTTGGGCTCATGCGGCAAATTCGAGTCTGTACTCAACAAGTGTTTGGGTAGATAGTTCTTTAGAATATGGTACCTCTTTTGATCCTTGGTCTCGTATACATTGTACAAACAAAGGAATCATCCAATCAATGATGATAAGAGAGAAGCCATGGGAAGATTATCATCATCATTATGACCTTTGAGATGACAAAGAAGATTATTCGAATGACCTAAATCACTCATCAATTGTTGATTTTTTATTAAATTCTGTAGATATAGTAGATTCTGAGCGAAATATTTCCAACGTTGAAGAAACTATCACTATTAATATTTCAACCAAACCTAATATTGTTGAGAATATTCATGTTGGAAAATCTTGTTCTCCATCAGAACTAGATAGCTACTGTGCTCTTTTTCTCGAATTCAGAGATGTCTTTGCATGGTCATATGAAGAAATGCCAAGGAATGACTCAAGAATTGTTGAACATGAAATTAAGATGTATCCAGGTGTCAAAACAGTAGGAAAATGGCTTCAACCTATTCATCTGAAGAAAGAAGCTGCCATTAAAGCAGAGGTTGAAAAATTTTTGCGTGTTGGCTTCATTTACCCTGCACCTCTTGCTGATTGGGTATCGAATATTGTTCCTGTTATGAAACAACAAGGAACGATAAGAGTGTGCATCGATTATAGGGATGTTAACCAAGCATGTCTGAAGGAAAACTATCCTACTCCCTTTATCAACCAGATTATTGATGAATGTGATAGATGTGAAATATTTTCATTCATGGATGGATTTTCGGGCTATAATCAAATCAATATCCGCCCATACGACCAATCAAAGACTACATTTATATGTATGTGGGGCACATTTTCATATCGTAAATTACCTTTTGGTTTGAAGAACATAGGGGCGACATTTCAAAGGGCAATGAATTATGCCTTCCACGACATCAAAAACATCGTTCAACCATATCTTGACAATCTACCTACTCATTTGCGAAAATGGACTGATCATCTGCAACATTTGAGAGCCATATTTTTGTGTTGCCAACACTACAAGATATGACTCAATTTGCGCAAATGTTTGTTTTGTGTTGGCTCAGGTCGACTGCTTGGTTTTGTAGTTTCAAAGGACAAAATTCGACTCAACCCATTTAAGGTTCAGGCAATTGTTGACATGCCTCCACCTTCAAATTTTGTTCAGATTCAGAAACTTGAAGGGAAAGCTAACTTTCTGAGGAGGTTCATTCCTAGTTATGTTGAGCTCACTAAAGGTTTTACATGTATTTTGAAGAAAGGGGTACCCTTCCACTAGGATCAGGTTGTGAAAGCTTCCTCTGATGCTCTAAATATTCCTTGATAAAAGCATCATTAATGTATGCCTCGGACTATGAAAAAGACTTCAACCTGTATCTCGCCACTGCAGATACAACCATCGCTATGGTTTTAGCACAAGAAGATGATGGAATTGAACATCCTATATATTATTTAAGTCATAATCTTAATGATACAAAAAGAAATTACTCTTATGTTGAAAAGTTGGCTTTAGCAGTCATTCAAGCAGTACAGAGATTTCGACACTATGTGCTCCTTCACAAAACTACCATTGTGTCAGATTGCAACCCTATGACATGCATTTTGTCACGTCAATTGTTGGGGGGAAAATATTCCAAATGGATAGTCATTTTGTAGGAATTTGATATGGAATTCATCAAATCCAAATCAAAGAAGTCTCTCATCATTGCAGAGTTACTTTGTGACCTTCCCTCATCCTCCATCGATTTAACATCAAAAGCATCAATCATTGATGAGACTCTGTTTCTGATATCGTCAAGTGATCTATGGTACGGGGATATACTGGTTTATCTCCAGACTCAAACTTTTAGGCCTAACACCTCTTGCTCTGAACAGCGACGTACTCGATACCAAGCCAAAGATTATCTGATCATTGGTGATACACTTTATCGTCGTGGTGTTGATACAGTTTTACGAAGGTGCGTCACACATAAGGAGGCCAAAAAAGTTTTGAATGATTTTTATTCAGGTGCTTGTAGGGGACATCTATCTGGTTATGCTACTGCACAAAAGATATTATGAGAAGGTTACTTCTAGCCCACCATATTCAAAGATTGCATAATTTCAGTCAGAAGTCGCCATGTTTATCAGATTTTTGATTGCAAAACTAGATTACCACTTGCACCACTACATACAATTGTTGTTGTTGGCCCATTCACTAAATGGGGCATTTATTTCATGACATGTAACCCCACCTCGACTGGGGGGGTATGGGTATATTATAGTCACTATCGACTATTTTAAAAAATGGGTCAAGGTGATGCCTACATTGAACAACAATGGCAAAATGTATGCACTCTTTTTTTCAATCATGTAGTTTCTAAATTTAGTGTTCCACAGGCTATAGTCACAGATCATGGGTTGCATTTTCGCAATCACATGATGATCGAATTAACTACCAAATTAGGTCTCTCTCATGATAGTTCTACTCCATATTATCTGGGGGCTAATGGACAAGTTGATGCAATCAACAAAGTCCTTAAGCGCATGCTGCAGAGAATGATTGGAGTCCATAAACGGAATTAGCATTTAATCCTATACTCAGCTTCATGGGAATATAGCACTTCGGTGAGAAATGCGACAGGATTTACGCCCTTTCAGTTGGTGTATGGTCTGGACGCAGTCTTACGAATTCAATGTGAAATCTCATCCCTCAAGCTTGCAATTGATCTACTTCCCAAAACTTCTGAAGAAGAGGCTCGTTTCTTGGAATTAATCCATCTGGATGAAACCCATCGTGATGTCATGTTGGCTAACGAAGCACAGAAGAAATGCATCAAGGCTCAATATGACCAAAATGTTAAGCCTCCTGTCTTCTCAGAAGGTGACTTGGTCTTGCTTTACGATCAGGATTCTGACAAATTAGGAGGAGGTAAATTTGAAACATTATGGATGGGCCCTTACATTGTTGAACGCGTATTGACAAAAGGAGCCTATGAGCTTGTCGATTATGATGGGATTCCACTGTGGCAACCCCGAAATGGGTTGTACCTTAAATGTTACTATGCTTGATTAAGTGTGGTAAACTCATTGTATATATGCTTTTATTGCATTTTTGAGTGTTTTGATTTAGGGTTGTCATTTTGGTTAGGTAATCCACTTCACATTTGTGGTAGATTTCAGAATTTTTGGAACGAATTGTTAGGTATGTCGACAAAGCTAGTCATAGTACGCAAAAATTATCTTCTGCGGCATGGGCCATTTGCACTCCAAGCGGCGAGTTAGTGAGATTCAAGGAGATATGTATTGGTCAATCGATGAACAACATCGCTGAGTATAGCGTGTTGATTGAAATTCTCTCTGATGCCATTTCACATGGCATACACTAACTCATTGTCAGGAAAGATTCACGACTCATCATTCTACATCTTACTGGCATTTATTCCGTTCAGAACCCAACTATTTATCACATGTTCCTAAGAGTTAGGATTTTGGAAAGACATTTTGATTCCATTCAATATCAACACATTTCCAGAAACTTAAACACATTGACTGATTTATTAGAAAACTATGTGGTAAATAGACATTTGCAACATTTATAAAGAAAGCATTTCACATAAACATTTGCATTAGGATTTCATCACTTAGCTAAAATAAAACTCCAAAAATAAAAAATAGATAGTTGTTTATAGTTTTCACAAATGTTTTTTGTCCAAGACAAAATCAGTCATTTGACCAAGAAACTCAAAAATGAATGCAGAAAAACATCCTATACTAGTGATGTTGGTAATAACATGTCACGGCCTGTGCTATCATGTGTAGGAGCCTAGTCCAACAACTCGGTACACTAGTAGTATGGTGCTGTAACCTCAAAGGTAACTCATCAGTCCTGACATCCTGAATACCAAGAGTGAGGCCCTCAATCTGATCCTGCAACATTGCCAGGGTCTATGATATGTCCAGATCCTGAAGGATGGCCCTCCCTACAGCTTCTTCTACCTGAGCGTCATCTGCCTCCTATGGGTGTGCCACTAGTCACACTGGTCCAATATCTACACACACTTATGAGTTTATCTAGTCTTGATAACATCAAAAACACATAAACATTATAAAACTGAAAAAACAAAGATGTGGTCAAGTCATTTTACCTATAGCACTCCATTGCTCGCCAACTGGTAAAGCCAAATCCATATCGCCTCGGAAATCCATCCCAACATATGGATACTCCACAAACACCATCTCTTGAGAGTTGAAACACTCGAAAAATGCATTTGAGAAGGAGATATGTGACTGGCCGACATGTCTAGCCATAAGATCCACCCATCTATGCATCCGTGGTTCCCTCGGTGCTGGCAATCCTAGTGAAATGTTTTGAGGTTGCATTAGTGGAATTCTTTCCAAAGAAAAAGTAGTCAATATAGATCCATAACCAAAGTTCTTGGTTCTTCCATTCTTTACTTTGGACATTTGTTCTTTTACGACAGGAAGTATCACCTCACACCAATTGAGCACCTTCGGTTCCAGGCATTCTAGGGCATATTGCATGTAAGATCTGTTCGCTAAATGTAAGGCCACGCTACCAACCAATCTAAAAAAGGTAAATAGAATGGTCCTCAAAGGTCAGTCAGTAACATCTCGGATATTAATCTTACCATCTCTACTGGGTTGAGATCCATCCCTGCAGAACTGACGAATGTAATCTTTCTCAGATTCACCCCTACGAGAAAATCGTGATAGTGAAAGAGCGACACAACACCTTGACAAACCCGTCAGAAAATAAATATCCTCGATCGTGAAAGGAATAGATTTACCTCTGATCTAGAATACCTAGTCAACAAGATCCCAAGCATTGAGAAGATATTGCAACAAACTGATCTGTTGCCTCATGCTGGATATACGGAAAAAAATTCAGTAAGCCATAGTTTCTTAAGGCATCCATTGTTCCCTAGTCATGTCTCGTTCATGCCATGTGACAACCATCTTGATCCAAAAAATATCTGAAATGTAGACAAAAGATGAGTTAGGATCCAAATTTGAACAAAAACAGGTAAAATTTTGATGAGAAAACACTATATATTGTTGCCTTTCTGCGTCCATCACACCTTGCCTTTGAGCAAGATGAGATGCATATTGACTAGCCTGTGGGCAGCTTAGTATGCATCTCACCTTTCGATACTAGCTAGGTGTGATGATTGACGAATGAAATATTTAAACCCCAGGGACCCAAAAAAGTGAAAAAACATTCTCAAAATCAAGAAAAGATGGAATGAAAATGAAGAGCTCAAGCATAGCTCCTACCTAGTCATAACGACACGGGGAATGGTCCACAAGATCTCCCAAAATCAACTGGTAATATTTGATGGGGAAAACCACTTCAAAGCTCCAAACCCCAAATTTGAAATGAAATGATCAAATGAAATATTGAAACTACTTTTAATGTTTACTATTCATGTACTTCAAAACGATATGTTAGTTTTAGTTCATTTTTCGTCCATATATATGTATTTCTAATCAATTTGATGGAGTTTTGAGCTGGTTGAATGACTGATGAAAGAATCTGATGTGCTAAACAGTGAATTTAACTTCTTTGAATCCAAGCATAGTTTGTTCATTTCAAATTTGTGTAAACATGAAACAGAATCCAAGAATAGTTCCCCATGGTTCAAGCTTGTCTAAAAATGAACCCATTTTCAATTTTCAAACCCTTGTGATTGCCATTCTATCAGACTTTTGAGTGTTGGTTGTTTTCATCTCATCACCACCATCTCTTCGACCGATCATATGCTTTCACTTGGTTGTGTTACCCTTTTTGAGGGACAGTTGCATTGAGTGGTCTTATTAGCCAGCCTCTTCACATAAATCAACATGTTTCGACAAGTTCCAACATCATCGAAACCAGTTTCTACCCTAGACACCATTCGTTCCTCAAAATAGAGTCCTCTTTAAACCCTTTTTAGACTCATTAAACATGAAAATATTGTCCAATGCTTGTCCTTTCCAACTCGTTAAAGTATTGGAAATCTCATCCCTCCTGTACTATTTTATCCTTTTTCGGACCTGAGGGATTACTTTACGAAAAAGAACTTATGGAGTTTCTTTTAATCCATTTTCAAACTTTATAAACATGAAAAGGACTGATTTTTCCTTGTCATTAAACTCGTTAAAATAATAGCAACAAACTTGTCCATTTAGACGAGACCGAGTTTCACTATCGCTAGACTCGTTAAAACATTAAATAGCAACAAGTTTGTCCGAAGGGAAAATTATAGAACAAGCATATGTTATCCTCTTCAAGGTTGACAAAAATAAAGAGGTACTAGTCAGCAATGACTAGGGAAAAAGGGAAAAAACTTGAAGAATTTATGGTAGCGAGTTGCTCTTGAACATGACACTTTCACTTCATCTCCATTATTGAGTTGGGTTGGGTTTTTTTGTTCGTTGGTCATCTCACCATTGGTCTTTCATACCATCCATATTTTGGGGTTAACGCTACCAATTCATTTCAGTGTTGCTGACATGTTCAATAGAATTCATTCAATTGAGAAAACACCATCCAGTTAATGTCTCATCCAATGCAATACCTCCAACCTTCATTTTTTCATGACTGCCATTCTTGAACCTTGTGTCGTCAATTCATTTTTTCAACTTCAGAAATCATTTTCTTCATTTCATGTCATAGATTTGGGATACATCAAGGCCCTCCTACAATGAGTCACTTCTTGTCAACATCAGCTCATTATCCAAAAATTTGACTTAGAAAAAACCCTTTCAGTGCTTTGGACCTTGCATACATCAATGGCAAGTTTCTCACTTCTAGTGACAGGTTGACATCAATGGCCTTCAACTGAAATATTTTGCGTGGTGTTCGACATCAGATCATGTATTCACACCACGTGAATTGTACTCTAGTACCTTGAGGGTCATTATCATTACTGGTGATTGCCCTCACGTCTATTAACAACTAACATCATTGGCTGGTAATCAGGCAATGTCTTTCCATGTTCGACTTTAGAACATCTCTTCACATGGATTGACTTGTACATCAAGTGAAGATTGAACGAATTTGAAGATCTCAGATTTAGTTTCATCCATCTGGGCTACGATATATTCAGGGATATAAAAACATCAAATGTACAAAGGCTCTACACAGATGTTCATCCTAACCATGGATTGCAACTCTATATATGTAGAATCACAAATTTGTATCTACAGACGACTACCTGATCTATGTACATGAAATGAAATTTATAAAGATGAGCATGGGAATGACTCCCTCAGCTAGATCATGAAATATTATATTATGATGATGTATTTTATTGTAACTTATGCAGGTCACCTTCTAGTTCGAAACTTCGGATCCTCATGATAAAGCATTTCACCAGACATGGATATTTACGATCTCATGCTTTAGGGGGCAACTGTTATAGACATATTTGGGTACATCAACCCCAAAATTATATGTCGATGTATTAGGGCTCATCAACCCCTAAAAGAGTTGTTTCATACCCTAAAGGAACATGGTCCTGTAAATACATCATTCCCCAAAAGTTCCATTCGAGAAACCATCTAGAAACTGCCTAAATTGAACCATACTGATTGCTCCACTCGCAAAGTGCGATGCATACTGAGTGGTACACTACCAGGGTGTGATGCATACTGAGTCGTACACTACCAGCGTGCAATGCGTACTGTTTACACCTTCTATAGGGTGTGATGGGCGAGGATGAACAAATGTCTGGGACATTTGTAAGTTGAATTCTCATGGAATCTTCCAAAACTTTCTCCTATGCCACTTGCCTTTCTGAATTTTCCCAAGGATGAATAAGGGATCTAAGAAAACTCAATCCCTTCTCTTATGGAACCCATTGTAACAAGTGGAATGACACTAATCAAACCCCATGGATGCCTCACACCCTTGCAAACATCTATAAATGGATCCCTCATCCAAGAGATCTAGAGGTTGGAATATTTTGAATTCCAAGGAAGTGTTGATAGTTTGTAATTGAGGAAAGAACACTGTATTGTTGGAGTGATCTTGCTATTTCATGAGGTGAAGAAGGATTGAAGCTAGGAGGATGATGCTAGATTAGACAACTAGGTTTTAATTCTCCCTTCTATTAATAAAGCTCTTCAAGTTTTCTTCCATATGATCGTGCAATTGTGAATGTTATCATTTGTGAATGCTATCATTTTTTCATTATATATCTGATTCTGTAATGTTTATGTTGTAATAGATCAGGATGCTTTGATGGTTCTTTGTTGATGTACTTGTGTAGTTACTCTCCAAGCATGTTAAGTACGAGGGGGAGTTGTAGGCTTTGTCAAAGGGGAGAGAGATCGAGTGAGGGATTAAGCGGAAGTTCCAGGTTGGTTCCATTATCTTTCTCTTATCTGTTACACATGGCAGAAATCATTGAATTGCTTTAACGTATTGTTTTTAGGGTAGCTGTCAAACCTAGAGGGCTAGAATTCTTTAGGAATACCAGCTTTCCCAGAAACAATGTTGCCCTTCATTTTCTCCTTTAGCCTTTTGATTTCATCTTCAGCCCTGAGGATATCTTCCCTATATTTCTTAGCATTATCTCTTTCTCTTATTGTTTCTTCTTCACATAAATTCAATAATTTGCAAGTTGTTTCTAACTCTCTTTGAGCTTTCTTCACATCATTCTCAGCCATTTTAAGCTTTGTTCCCAGTTATAGAACCTGTACTATTGGATCATCTATGTTGGCTAGCATTACCACTATACAAAAATGAGTGTTTACCTGCCTTTGTAGCTTGTCCTGAGTTTCTTTAAGTAAAGAAACTTCTTCAGTCTTCTGCAACACATCATGTAGGAGATTTTATTTTTCATTTTCTACTTCATCTATCCCTGTAGCTAAGGGATGCTCACCTGTAGATAGATTCAAATTATTTTTCAGAGCTCCAACCTCTGATTTAGCAGATTTCAACAATTTTTGAATAGCAGGTTGGTCATCAGGATTGATCCCTATTTTAATAATAATCTTCTTTAGCTCATCAAATTGAGCATTCAAAGCTCTGGAATTAGATTTCTCCAACTTTAGCTGCTGAACTACCTTATTTAGCACTTTCTCGGCCTTCGAAGTTGCTGCATTTATCTTATATAGATCATTTACAATCAACTAGCTAGTTTGCATATGAAAATTGACCTTGTCAAGAATTGGAAGCTTGTGAGTGTCAATAGTCAAATTTACAGTCTTGAAATTGCTAGAAGATCCCACTCATATTTTTGTAGGATGAGAAAAAGAAATTCTGAATTGACTCTTCTCCAAATCCATGGCAAATAGGAATCTTGTTTGTTCAGGGGTTACTGAGACTCAACCTAAGCTTCCATACTTAACTTCATGTTCTGATTTTTCTCAACTATTTTAGCAAACATACTTTGAATTAAAGGAACCTAATCATGAACAGGTTCTCTGGATGATGGTGAAGCAGGAGCACCCTCTATCTCTCTTAACCAAATAATCAAACCAGGTTGAGCTAAAGACATTGCATCTTGAAGCTTGATTCTTTTTGCTGTTTCAGATTCTTCCTCATTTAGATCAATAATTTCCTCTCGAACCCTCTTAACCCCTTTTTCAGTGATGCTAGGGGTTTCAATATCTGTTTCCCGAGTGCTTTCCAAGCCTCCATTTTCTATTTTTTCTACTTTAGGTCTACTTTCATGCATGAAGTTTGAATAACCATTCTCTACTCTTCTCTTTGAAATAGTTTGGTGAGGTCATAAGCCCACTCAACCTCCTGTAAAAGACACATATCATTCAATAATCCTTCAACTTCCTGGGTAGCCTGTTTGGTATTTACAATGAAGGGTCCCACTACTTTATGCAACTTGAAGAAGAATCCTTTTTTCATAGGGACAAAATGAACTTGATCAACATTTAAGCTTTGTCTTTTAAATTCTAGGGCAAAAATCCTCATTGCCACAAACTTAGGTAATCTATAAGGTTTGACAGAGGCTCCATAAAGCCTAATATTGGCATGCTTTTCAAAGATGAACCAATCCCCACATCTCACATCCTTACTCAATTGAAGACACTCTTGAGCTTTAGGAAAGAAAGTTGGGGGTAGGCTTCCATTCAAAATCTTATAAGCTACTAGAAGAAATAAGGAAGTAAACTCAAATAAATCACTATCTGCTGGATCAATCCTTATTAGGCCTATCCAGAAAACCACTAATTGCTTCTTTTTATTGATATCAACAACGTTTAACAATGACTAAAGGAAACTTGAATGAACCAGTGAGAGGCAAAGTCATAAATTGAGTATTGATGGAATCTACCTAGAATGCTGGGATGCCTAGTACAACTTCAAGCTTCATCATCATCATTAAGGAGAAAAATCCTATAAAAACTTTATCTACCTGCTTGGAGTCTTCTTTCCCTATAATATTAGAAATTACTTGCAACATAGGTCTTATATCCACTGCAAAGATTTCTAAAGAGAAAATATTGCCATTTAAGGATAATTGCCTAGATTTAGGAGTTAAGAAAGAAGTGACATGAGAAATCTCCTGAGGAGACATGCTATCATAATAAGAAATCAAGGATTCCTCAGTAAAGGTGGTGTAAGTTCCTCACACAGGGTAATTCAAAGCTTGGTGTATTAACTATGAGGTCACTTGAAAAACATTTTCCCTAAACTGATTCATTACAAAAAATTTCTTAGGGTACATTACTGAGGCTAGCCATTGAATAAATTCAGGAAATAAATGAGTTTTGGGAAAAGAAGCATCTAGAACACCTAACCTGACCATTGGCATGAATATAGGAGACTTCTTATGATTTAGAATGACCTTTTGATATAATGAGAGATGTTTAATTGTATAGATGGTATTGAAAATATCTCTTTTAACATCCATTAAGGGGGTATGAATAACTGATAAGGAACTTACTTGTTGGGCCATGGTGACTGTAGGTGACATATACAGATGACAGTTACTGGCATGGTTACTGACTTGGATGCTACCAGCACTATTGCTTATTTGGATTCATTGAACTAGCTGCAAGACTAATTAATATTAAAACAAGGCTAAAACAATGGGGTTTTGATGATCTCTTATATATATAAAATAATCTAACAGGGGCAAGCAAAAACTGTAATTAATGAACTTAATTAATGGAATGACAGGTGAAGTGATGGGGAATAGTGGATGAAGCAGTTGATAATAAATGAGGGTCGTGGATGACATGGAGGAGATGAGATGGAGTGAAGTGATGACGGTGGCCCGTTGTGGGGGTAGGGAGTGTACGGGATATTCATCGGGTTGAACCCCCGTAGTAATCTTGGGTCGTAGATCTTGGTCAACCAACTTTATGCCATGGTAAACTATGGGGATTGAGCCTGAGTTAAAACTCATGCTTGTCGCTCCCTACAGAACACTTTATCAACTTTCTGATCCCATGCTCACTCAAATTTTAGGATACCGCTCGCACTTTAATATGGTCGAGGCCCACCTTACATCGGCTTTGAATACTGTCATCAATGAATAATTGCTTTGGACTTCTTATTCTCTTTTAACTTTTGGAATATAATATATTATTTTTATTTTTGTTCATATTTTATAAAATCAAAGAATGAATTTTAAATAAAAATAGATGCTACAACAGATACCATGTATAAATTCCTTGTATATTCAAACTACTTATGTAATTTGCCAAAACAAAATACTCGAATCTACTCTACTCATAAAAAAAAATAATTAAACGATCGAGAAATACCAACATAAATATGAGACAAAATTCAATCACATATGCTCCGAGATTTATTTAAGTGGAAAGCAACTTCTCAAAACCATTGAAAATTTTAGCTGCTAATATTCACAGATGGGCTAATTTTCCTTGATTTTTCCACAAAAAAAATTCATCAATTGTATGTTTTATAAAAATGATTCGTCCAAATTTTACAATATAAAATTATTTCACCTTAAAAATCACCAGCATTATATAAAGACTATATATAAAATAATTATTAATTTGAATAATTTTATGAATATATCAATAAACATTTTATAGTTTTCATATTAGGGACTACCGAGATTTACCAATGTTTTTAAACTTCAAGATAATTTTCCATCCTTAAAATTTTAACTTCTCAAAACCCCTTCCTATCTGTATTGCATTGGTCAGTAAATAGAGAAGAAATACAATTATTGTTCAATATTGAGCAACATATGCACTAGTATAATCTATCTCACTTCCTCACAAGTTGACTCTAGCCAATACTTTGCCAATTTGTCTACCTGTCCAGGTCCTTATTTCATTGTGATGCTCCTCAAGGAATTAGCCCGACATTAATTAGGGAAATTCTAAATTAGAATTGTGCAATCCTTGTAGACCCCTTCTCTCACTGCATGCACCACCTGTGTAACTTGGATAATTATACAACTAATAGTACACTACCCTTGAACTCCAATATTAACTAGGTAGCCTAAATTGCATGCATGCATGAGTTAATTAAGGTTGATTGATCAGTTAACTATTTGAGCACTAAAGCTGGACACCACTACTAGACCTCCTATTGGTTTCTCCAACAGTTGGAACTAGTTTAACTGACCTTAATTTAATTTAGCTAAATTCAATTGTTACAACTGAAATTAACTCAACCTATTCTCCTAATAATTAGAAATCACTATACACAACTTGATTTAAGTCCTCAACTGGAATTAATAAAGTTAACTTAGTGATAATAACCGAGTTAACTCATTCAAGTTGTCTTGTGATGTGGAATTTTGATTTTCTCTTGATTTAATTTAAGGGTCCAAAATTAAATTAGGCCTTTCTTGTTAAATTTTCAATAGGATGACTACATTTTTACAAACATAACCTTTCAAAATTTGTGGAGGAGACAATTAGGGAAGAGAAATGGATTTTCCAAAGACCATAAGTTGTGGAAACATGGCCAGATAAGTTGAGACTTATCTAGCCACAATAGAGTAGAAAGGGATATTAATGGTCGAGTAGTAGAAGTAGCCGAAAGAGGGAAAGCGTGGAGCATCCAAAGCATAAGTGGCAGTCTAAGCAAGCATGGGGATACAAAATAATTCTGAGGGGAAATTAAAAGAGGTAAGAGGAAGGATACCGAAATGTTGTTGCGGAGCCATTCAAGCCCTCTTTCGTCCTTATTATCTCAATTGTGTATTTCTCTTTTATGTTAATTTACTATGTTATGTATGAGGATTTTGAGTTGGATGTAATATTGTATTAATTCTGGAATTAATAGAATAAAATATTATAGGGATACCCGAGTACTCTGTGTGTGGGCTTATGTGGATTTTAAACATTTTAATATGCTTGCACCTGCATGATGCTCTTTCTCTTCATACGCTTGATCGGTTATGATTGGGTTCCTAATTCATGTAATTCTAGATTTACAGGCACTGATATATTCCATGTGATTCTTCCTGATAACTGATTCCAACCCTTAACTAACTAATGTCACAACATGCCTTGAGTGAGATGCCTTATTCATCCTGGATAAGGTGAAAATTTCACCGTTGTGCTAGACTACAACAGAGCTTTTGTTGGCCCCTGTGCCTAAACCTAGGGTCTCAACCCTTCCATTATTTTTTTGCCAACACAGATGAAGTCTCACCCAAGGCATCCATGAGAGCTTGCAAGAATATGGAGACATAGATACTAAAATATCACTATTATATTCAACATATCATTACTTCTTCTTATTCATAGAAAGAAATTAAGTTATACCTTTATCTTGTGCAATAAATCCATCATTCACAAATAATTAACATAATCATAATATAGAAAGAAAAAAACCCATTGTATAATGCACAAACACAAAGAATAATCCAAAATATATCTTTTTATCATCATTTTTCAAGTCTTCAATATAATCCCAATTGTCATGACTTGCCATATTGATAGATTAACTTCTTACATCACATGCATAAAATTAATTATAAGCATAAAAGACCATGGACCCTATCTTTTACATCATGGATTTATCTATTTATAGTTTTACATTTAGGTACAAGTTGACCAAAAACCCCTTTTTACTATGGGTGGTAAATATTACCATTGAAAAAACATACAAAATAGGCCGAACAATGTTCCTTACTCTTTTCTCACGTTGATCCTTGGACAACCTTCCTGTGTGGTAGGATTTTCTGTAGCACTCCTTTGCATAAATCCCAAACTTGTATGCCAAAATGCTACCTCAACGAGCCCTCAACACCCACCTATGGCTTGTTCTTAAGCCACTTAGTATTTTTATTATTCTAATGAGGGAATTTTCACCTTTATTGTCGTGATGAATGCTTCCAATGTATGATTTACTATAATGACCTTTGTCTCTACTTCCTTTGCTTTCCCCAAAATCTCATCTGCCACCTCAATTGTCATGGGTGTCTTCAAATTTTATGTGATGTTCTAAAATGCTTTCTTAACCATTTGATGTGAAAATATAGTCTTGTGTATGAATTTCATTACCTATTCCTGCAAGGTCTCAAACCTTTGTGATAATTTCTACTCCTCAATTCTCATTTTATTTATCTATTTTCAAAATTTTCTCTTTCTAACACGGTATCCCTACACTTAGCGAGTTGTAGTGTGCTTATGTTCTCATAGATATTTTGGGATTTCTCTTGCATGGTTTATATTTTTTGTGCCACTTATTTGAAATCTTCACTCTCCATAATTGTTGTTCATATACGTAACCCTTGTTCATACATCTTGTTTCATTTTACGTTGAATTCTTTTATTTTTTCAATATTCAATGTGGTTTTCTATTCCTTTTCTCTGGGATTTTTCTCTTTAGCTGGAGTAGTTGGCTTTATATGTGATTCTAAGTCCTTAACATTTATCTTGAAATCCTGAAAGGCTTAACCAATATTTGTTACATTCCCCTCTACTGGTGTTTCTATCTTCTTCAGTGCCTCTGGGAGGTTGTTGTAGACATCATCTACTACTTTCCCTAGCTCCTCTTCTCTCTATTTTAATTTCTCCTTCTCTACCAATAGCTACATTTTCTTTGCCTACAGTGCATCACATGTCATTGACAACTGTGCCAACTATGCTATGGTTATTGCTACACAGCATTAGATCTCCTAAGTAATGCAAAACCATAATTGGTTCAATGTTTCATGGGGAAAGTGTGATAATACAAACTCTATAAACCCTTATGCACATTATTGCAGTTTATCCATTGAAAACTCGATTGCCTTGAGTGAAATCTAAAGTGCATGTTGTTCCATGTTGAAGGTTTAATTTGTGTTTCTTGTGTCCCTACTATGATTGCTACACTTTGTGCCTTTCTGTGTTCCATCCATGATGGCTATGCCATGGAAAATATACTTGACACTAACAATTTTTGAAATTGTTTAACTATTATTTTGTTCTTAGTTGTATTTTTTTTTATGATGTGTAACTCTCTCTAATACTTCCTCAACCTTTTCCTTCACTATCTCCCTAATTTTCTCCAAGTTGTCATTAAAAAATGACTATAATTGGGTGACCCCTAGCTTTATTTATTTGTACTTTGGCCAAAATCAAGAGGTTCCTTCTTATCTAGTCTATGTTTACTTCCCCTTATCTTCAACATACATCGTGTCTTCCTCTTAAGTATCACCTATGTTATTTCTTTGTTCCATCTATAGTGTAAAATATTTCACTGACTGCTCTCAACTACTTTCGATATTCTTTGGCTCCTCTATCTATGTCACTTAGACCTTCCACTATGCATCCTAATTATTGAATATGTTACTGACTTCATGCTCTATTGGCCTGTAATGGGTTTACAACCATTTCTTTGTTGGATCCCTTTTCAGTTATATGTACATGAAATGTGGAGTTTCCTTGAAGGACATGATCCCCTTGTAGGATTTGACTATTTTTGGTGGTATGCATGGGATTATTTCTATTACCTATTGGATCCTTTTCTTATGTACATACAAAGTGACGTCATTATCATGTTGCCTATTTTTGTTTGCGTTATGCCATAAGGAGGTTGCCAAGGGTCCAAAATATTTTATCCACCATTTATAGGAATTGTGCCTCCTCTAATTCCATCAATGTGATGACTGTGATCATTATTAGGAGCCACTATAGTGGAAATCTACATTTTCATCATGTGCTTCCTGAAAATAAATAAAAAATTAGTTAACTGAAAATTTGGTTTACTTCATCTCGACTCCTACTGTGCATTTTATGTCCTCTACTACTACTCTTGGTCACACCTAATCCTTGTGGAATTAGTGTGGTAAGTTTCACACCATCACCTGAGATGAAAACCTAAGCATGCCCTTTTTTATGCTTCAAATTCCAAATCCATGCCAACCCCTATCTGTTCAATATTTCTCCTTGACTTTCTCCATGATGGATTTTCTTCGATTTTTCCTATGAAGTAATGTTCTAGATCTTCTCCCACTAAAAACAACTGTGTAATTTTAGCAATAAGACTAATGTTTATGGACATTAATTGATCCAACCATAGGAACTCTCCATGGACACAACTCAATAGAAATTTCAGACATGTATTGTTTTATCAATACTTGTGACAAATGAATCATTGAGAATTGTGACGAGTTGGAGATACTTGTTTGGTATGCACTGAGGAAATTTCTTGGTGTTGGTTATGTCATGGTCAGAGTACTTAAAGTTCTGTATGGAATGATCACATTCCCCTCAGTAATCACTATCGGTGGAATGAATGATGTCACCATTTGGTACATGAGATCTTTCTTGAGGTTAATGGGTTTTAAGTTGGGCTTTCTTGGTGGTACATATTGTCTTAGAAATTTCACTACTGTTGGCCCAATCGATCTTTCTACTTATGTTGGTTTTAATTCCTTTTTTATCCAGGGGGAACATGAACCCCTAGTGTATTATTGATATCATTTCTGTTTCCTTTCTTATTTATCATTATGGTACATTTATGGGTTTTAGCTCTGTAACAATGGTTGGTTTCACAAATTTGTCTCTATCATAGCTCCCCAGATTCCTTAAAGAAAATTTTCTTCTCTGACTATGTTTGAACCATTTATACTCCCTTGTCTTACTATGTGATTTTCTAGTTACCACAAATCAAAATCACACACAATTTGATATCCTTTCGGATTTACTTATCAAAGTGCCGCTTGCATTGGTTTGTAGAGTCAAGTAGGTGGGTGTCTTATCAGTAGCCAATGTTGTCAGATATGCTAATACGCAAGGATTTTTCATTAAAGTGTATTTAGTCTTTTGTTAATGGAGTATATTTTTAATCATTATGCCACCCTATTTTCCATCCTACATGGCTGATGTTGACATTTTTTTATTATTTACCTTTTCCCACTTCCCTCTTTTTCTTCTTGTTAGTTCTTGATAGTTGTCAGCCATTTTGGAGGATCTTCTCAGTTAGATGATGATCTGTCTTCACTTCATGGTCCTTCTTGTTATCACTCAAAACCACAGTTCACCTATGTCCAAAGATTCATAAAAAAAAAAAAAAAAAAAAAATAAAAAAAATTAAATCAATAGGTTTCTATGTGTGTCACTTTGAAATTAGAATTTCAAAAGGTATTGATGTGAGTCCTTGTAAAAAACTGTTATATACCCTCCATCATTATTGTTTAAAGCATGTCTTGTCTTGTTTGCATCATTTGTATTTTGCGCAGTTTCGTAGCGCAATCTGATTGGCCAATTTAGCTGCGCAATTATTTTCCCACCTTTTCGCAGTGTATCATTTACCAGCCACTTCGTAGCGCGTTTTGTCAATTCATAATTGTCTGCGCTACGAAATCAGCGATTCGGGGTTTTTGCGGCGCATTTTCTTGAAATGTCAAGTCTGAGAAGATGAGTCATTAGGTCCATTCACATCTTGTCAGTTGATGTCTTCTCCAGGTCATGATAGGTTATCATTCCGCCATCAGGTTTAGGATCACGCACATGACAGTTATTTTAAAGAGATCTTATGAGGTATGGTTGTGTCATAATTTTTATTCATGGTGCGTTAACATGCCTGTTGTATGACGAGTTTTTGAAAAAACGCAAAGAAGCCCGAGTTTTCATTTAAAAGGATCATTGCAAGCGAGCCTGCAATCAAAAGCCGAAGCTGTTGTGTGAATTGTAGCCGCTGTTAGTTCTCTGTGTGAAGATACCCGAAGAAAGATGGAGAAAAGAGTACATCGATCCAGAAGGTGCCTAAGAACAGAGCCAGAGGGGCTTGATATTACACTCAGAGATGAAGGTGTAGCAAGAGCCTTTAAAAATGCTGGTTGCTAGAGGTTTTGTGAAAAGTTGAAGGGAGGACATGCGGAGGTAACAAAAGCTTTTGCATTGAATTTTACTGGCTTGAATTCTAAGGTGTCAATGCTAGAATTTCCTGTGTCTCCGAAAACCATTTCTATTGTCACCGAAATTCCGAGAGGAGGACAAGAATGGTTCAAAAATTTTAAATTTGACATGACTCCCTGTAAAGAATTTTTGAAGGAACAGTATGTAAATGAGGACCTCACCAAAGCGGTGCCAAGGAATTATATAAAAGGACATTATGCTCTGCTCCTTACGGGCATCCAGAAATACCTAACATGTAGGGAAGGTACAACAAAATTTATTCCTATCATTTCAAACTCTTGTTTTATTTCACGGGTAAAGCTTCAATAGATATCCCTTTCTATTTGTTCAGAAGCCTTAGTAAAATGTGTGACAAAGTCCAGTTAAGGAAAGATGATTGTGAAACATCCTTGTTTCACCATGGTTTAATAAAATTGCTGGTGTTAGATGGTTTGCGAAAGATTGGTAGAGATTGGGATGCTTTTATTTTTATGGTCAGCTTTCAAAACAAGACAGGCCTCACTCCATTGCCGGATAGGGAAAAAGAAAGAAGAATTGAAGAACCTACCTTGGCTGAGCTCAGAAAGGAGGTGAAAGACCAAAGGAAGTCCAAAACCAAGTCAAGGAAATCAAAGAAGTCTGTGATCATAAAGGAGACACCTAAATCATCAGCAAAGGAGACACCCAAGTCACCAAAGGAGAAAATCAAGCACCAGAAAGATGCACCAGGGCCAAGTGGAATTGAACAAGTTTCAAGAATCAGAACCAGAAGTTAGCTAAGCAGAGAAAAAGGCAAATCAATAGCGGTGGAAGAAAGCCCTATGTCAAAGGCTAGTCTAAATGATTTGCTTGAGGAAATTGATTTTGAGCAAGCCAAATCAGTACAGGTTGAGTCAATGCCTATTGACCTAACCCAGTCATCACCTGATAGCTCCAAAAAATCAAAAGCCTCGAAAAGGTTAAGGTTTGAAGAGTCTGGAAAGGAATTTATGGTCAAACCACGAAGGCCAGTCACCAGGGGGCAAATCAAAACAGCTGAGCAAACCCATAAGGATGAAGTAGCTGTCAAGGTAACTGCAACAAAAGAAATTAAACAACTGCCTAAAGCAGAGAAGGTAGAGGAAATCAAAAGAAAACCATACACCAGAGGACAGGCCAGAGAAATGGAAAAGCAGATACCTCAAGCAGAAAAAGCAAAGGAAGTCAAAAAGAAAGAGATAGATAAAAAAGTTCCCATTGTCAAAGAAACCAAAACCTCATCTTCAAAGGAGCAATGGGAGGCAGCTAAGGAAGAAATGGCTAATTTAGAGAAAACTTTATCAAAAATTGCAGCCATGGAAAAAGAACTTGCAAAACTAAAAGCTCAGTTAGGCAAGTTAGCTGCCAAATAAAAATTACAAATTTTTAAGGTCAGATATTGCCCCAAGTTTTTGTTTTATTTTCCTAAGTTCATTGGTTTTTGAGGCATATGTAAAAGGAAGACAAATTAGGAATTTTGGAGCCAAAAGCGAAGCTGTAACAGTCACAAAGTAATTGATAAATTCATTAAAGACTGTAATTTTGGAAAAGAACAACAGTTTCGTAGCGCGCTACGAAACTGCTGTAGATGACTATTTTATAAGAAAAAAATGAAATTGATGCTGAGGTCAGCAAATTTTGAAAGGGAAGGCTTCGAGGGCAGGAAAGAAATCATACAAGGCTACCAAAGCGTTCAAAGAATGACATGTGTGAGCATTGGAGCAAAAAGGTGAAACATTTTGGTTTTTTGCTAAGTCTTCCTAAAAGCTACTTTATGACCGAAATATTAGGGTTCTGGTAGGGTTACCGAAATTTTGGGTTGAACACATGTCCAGTTCACAACGCATCCAGATCATTAGCCATATGGTGTTATGCGTGGTCATCAAAGGTATTAAACAGCTTCAAGCACGTTCTTTTGGAAATAAAGATTGATGGAAGGCAGGGACCGTGAAAACAGAGCATATATCTTCACCAAATAATGAGTCATCAGCACAGTTGGAATCCAAGGCAACTCGTTCAGTGAATGCCTCTCAAATGCATTTCAGCCACTACAAAAATAGTACAAGTGTCAAAGCTCAAGAAGGAATCATGCACATGAGGAGATAGAATTAGAGTTTGAATAAGAATAGGACTCTATGTATTGAAAGCACAATACCTTTGTATTTAATAAGTCAGTTTAAATATAGATAAGGTAATTAATGATAGATTTTCGAGCTCCCCTCATGCTGGAGGAGGAGACTCAAGATAGTTTAGTTTTGTTTCCTATATATAGGAAAAACTCTGATGTAACAGGGGTTGGAGATTTTTATCAAAAACAGAGTTTTCATATTGGCTTATGTAAAGTGTCTTGACAGTAATAGAAAGAATACTTTTTCTTCCCAAGATTCATCTTGTGTTTTGAATGCTCAGAATATATGTGGTTTGGTTTTATTCATCTTGTTTTACAGTTCACTAAACATGCAATCACTCTGAATTCACATAAGTGCTCAGACTTCCTGTGTATGTTTTTTGAGTTGAGGTTCTTCTTGGTAAATGTTTTGAGCATTAAGATATTATATGCCTTGGTTTCCATGATTGAGTAGCTACTTGTTTACTGTAGAAGTGTATGACTCCATGAGCCCAATGGGATAAGCCTAATTTTGTTTTTCCAACCAGCTTAAACTTCATCTACTGTTTAAAGAGTTAGCCATCTTTTCTTGCCCTTAATGCATATCAAAAATCTGTGAGAGAGCCCTCTCTGACTTAGGAGGCTAAACCTTAGTCTAAAGCCTGGTCTGAAATAGTTTCATGAGATCTTACTAAGTAGCAGCCCTTAGTACAT
>APFE031383036.1:33633-83916 GCA_000404065.3 Pinus taeda
TCAGTAAATAGAGAAGAAATACAATTATTGTTCAATATTGAGCAACATATGCACTAGTATAATCTATCTCACTTCCTCACAAGTTGACTCTAGCCAATACTTTGCCAATTTGTCTACCTGTCCAGGTCCTTATTTCATTGTGATGCTCCTCAAGGAATTAGCCCGACATTAATTAGGGAAATTCTAAATTAGAATTGTGCAATCCTTGTAGACCCCTTCTCTCACTGCATGCACCACCTGTGTAACTTGGATAATTATACAACTAATAGTACACTACCCTTGAACTCCAATATTAACTAGGTAGCCTAAATTGCATGCATGCATGAGTTAATTAAGGTTGATTGATCAGTTAACTATTTGAGCACTAAAGCTGGACACCACTACTAGACCTCCTATTGGTTTCTCCAACAGTTGGAACTAGTTTAACTGACCTTAATTTAATTTAGCTAAATTCAATTGTTACAACTGAAATTAACTCAACCTATTCTCCTAATAATTAGAAATCACTATACACAACTTGATTTAAGTCCTCAACTGGAATTAATAAAGTTAACTTAGTGATAATAACCGAGTTAACTCATTCAAGTTGTCTTGTGATGTGGAATTTTGATTTTCTCTTGATTTAATTTAAGGGTCCAAAATTAAATTAGGCCTTTCTTGTTAAATTTTCAATAGGATGACTACATTTTTACAAACATAACCTTTCAAAATTTGTGGAGGAGACAATTAGGGAAGAGAAATGGATTTTCCAAAGACCATAAGTTGTGGAAACATGGCCAGATAAGTTGAGACTTATCTAGCCACAATAGAGTAGAAAGGGATATTAATGGTCGAGTAGTAGAAGTAGCCGAAAGAGGGAAAGCGTGGAGCATCCAAAGCATAAGTGGCAGTCTAAGCAAGCATGGGGATACAAAATAATTCTGAGGGGAAATTAAAAGAGGTAAGAGGAAGGATACCGAAATGTTGTTGCGGAGCCATTCAAGCCCTCTTTCGTCCTTATTATCTCAATTGTGTATTTCTCTTTTATGTTAATTTACTATGTTATGTATGAGGATTTTGAGTTGGATGTAATATTGTATTAATTCTGGAATTAATAGAATAAAATATTATAGGGATACCCGAGTACTCTGTGTGTGGGCTTATGTGGATTTTAAACATTTTAATATGCTTGCACCTGCATGATGCTCTTTCTCTTCATACGCTTGATCGGTTATGATTGGGTTCCTAATTCATGTAATTCTAGATTTACAGGCACTGATATATTCCATGTGATTCTTCCTGATAACTGATTCCAACCCTTAACTAACTAATGTCACAACATGCCTTGAGTGAGATGCCTTATTCATCCTGGATAAGGTGAAAATTTCACCGTTGTGCTAGACTACAACAGAGCTTTTGTTGGCCCCTGTGCCTAAACCTAGGGTCTCAACCCTTCCATTATTTTTTTGCCAACACAGATGAAGTCTCACCCAAGGCATCCATGAGAGCTTGCAAGAATATGGAGACATAGATACTAAAATATCACTATTATATTCAACATATCATTACTTCTTCTTATTCATAGAAAGAAATTAAGTTATACCTTTATCTTGTGCAATAAATCCATCATTCACAAATAATTAACATAATCATAATATAGAAAGAAAAAAACCCATTGTATAATGCACAAACACAAAGAATAATCCAAAATATATCTTTTTATCATCATTTTTCAAGTCTTCAATATAATCCCAATTGTCATGACTTGCCATATTGATAGATTAACTTCTTACATCACATGCATAAAATTAATTATAAGCATAAAAGACCATGGACCCTATCTTTTACATCATGGATTTATCTATTTATAGTTTTACATTTAGGTACAAGTTGACCAAAAACCCCTTTTTACTATGGGTGGTAAATATTACCATTGAAAAAACATACAAAATAGGCCGAACAATGTTCCTTACTCTTTTCTCACGTTGATCCTTGGACAACCTTCCTGTGTGGTAGGATTTTCTGTAGCACTCCTTTGCATAAATCCCAAACTTGTATGCCAAAATGCTACCTCAACGAGCCCTCAACACCCACCTATGGCTTGTTCTTAAGCCACTTAGTATTTTTATTATTCTAATGAGGGAATTTTCACCTTTATTGTCGTGATGAATGCTTCCAATGTATGATTTACTATAATGACCTTTGTCTCTACTTCCTTTGCTTTCCCCAAAATCTCATCTGCCACCTCAATTGTCATGGGTGTCTTCAAATTTTATGTGATGTTCTAAAATGCTTTCTTAACCATTTGATGTGAAAATATAGTCTTGTGTATGAATTTCATTACCTATTCCTGCAAGGTCTCAAACCTTTGTGATAATTTCTACTCCTCAATTCTCATTTTATTTATCTATTTTCAAAATTTTCTCTTTCTAACACGGTATCCCTACACTTAGCGAGTTGTAGTGTGCTTATGTTCTCATAGATATTTTGGGATTTCTCTTGCATGGTTTATATTTTTTGTGCCACTTATTTGAAATCTTCACTCTCCATAATTGTTGTTCATATACGTAACCCTTGTTCATACATCTTGTTTCATTTTACGTTGAATTCTTTTATTTTTTCAATATTCAATGTGGTTTTCTATTCCTTTTCTCTGGGATTTTTCTCTTTAGCTGGAGTAGTTGGCTTTATATGTGATTCTAAGTCCTTAACATTTATCTTGAAATCCTGAAAGGCTTAACCAATATTTGTTACATTCCCCTCTACTGGTGTTTCTATCTTCTTCAGTGCCTCTGGGAGGTTGTTGTAGACATCATCTACTACTTTCCCTAGCTCCTCTTCTCTCTATTTTAATTTCTCCTTCTCTACCAATAGCTACATTTTCTTTGCCTACAGTGCATCACATGTCATTGACAACTGTGCCAACTATGCTATGGTTATTGCTACACAGCATTAGATCTCCTAAGTAATGCAAAACCATAATTGGTTCAATGTTTCATGGGGAAAGTGTGATAATACAAACTCTATAAACCCTTATGCACATTATTGCAGTTTATCCATTGAAAACTCGATTGCCTTGAGTGAAATCTAAAGTGCATGTTGTTCCATGTTGAAGGTTTAATTTGTGTTTCTTGTGTCCCTACTATGATTGCTACACTTTGTGCCTTTCTGTGTTCCATCCATGATGGCTATGCCATGGAAAATATACTTGACACTAACAATTTTTGAAATTGTTTAACTATTATTTTGTTCTTAGTTGTATTTTTTTTTATGATGTGTAACTCTCTCTAATACTTCCTCAACCTTTTCCTTCACTATCTCCCTAATTTTCTCCAAGTTGTCATTAAAAAATGACTATAATTGGGTGACCCCTAGCTTTATTTATTTGTACTTTGGCCAAAATCAAGAGGTTCCTTCTTATCTAGTCTATGTTTACTTCCCCTTATCTTCAACATACATCGTGTCTTCCTCTTAAGTATCACCTATGTTATTTCTTTGTTCCATCTATAGTGTAAAATATTTCACTGACTGCTCTCAACTACTTTCGATATTCTTTGGCTCCTCTATCTATGTCACTTAGACCTTCCACTATGCATCCTAATTATTGAATATGTTACTGACTTCATGCTCTATTGGCCTGTAATGGGTTTACAACCATTTCTTTGTTGGATCCCTTTTCAGTTATATGTACATGAAATGTGGAGTTTCCTTGAAGGACATGATCCCCTTGTAGGATTTGACTATTTTTGGTGGTATGCATGGGATTATTTCTATTACCTATTGGATCCTTTTCTTATGTACATACAAAGTGACGTCATTATCATGTTGCCTATTTTTGTTTGCGTTATGCCATAAGGAGGTTGCCAAGGGTCCAAAATATTTTATCCACCATTTATAGGAATTGTGCCTCCTCTAATTCCATCAATGTGATGACTGTGATCATTATTAGGAGCCACTATAGTGGAAATCTACATTTTCATCATGTGCTTCCTGAAAATAAATAAAAAATTAGTTAACTGAAAATTTGGTTTACTTCATCTCGACTCCTACTGTGCATTTTATGTCCTCTACTACTACTCTTGGTCACACCTAATCCTTGTGGAATTAGTGTGGTAAGTTTCACACCATCACCTGAGATGAAAACCTAAGCATGCCCTTTTTTATGCTTCAAATTCCAAATCCATGCCAACCCCTATCTGTTCAATATTTCTCCTTGACTTTCTCCATGATGGATTTTCTTCGATTTTTCCTATGAAGTAATGTTCTAGATCTTCTCCCACTAAAAACAACTGTGTAATTTTAGCAATAAGACTAATGTTTATGGACATTAATTGATCCAACCATAGGAACTCTCCATGGACACAACTCAATAGAAATTTCAGACATGTATTGTTTTATCAATACTTGTGACAAATGAATCATTGAGAATTGTGACGAGTTGGAGATACTTGTTTGGTATGCACTGAGGAAATTTCTTGGTGTTGGTTATGTCATGGTCAGAGTACTTAAAGTTCTGTATGGAATGATCACATTCCCCTCAGTAATCACTATCGGTGGAATGAATGATGTCACCATTTGGTACATGAGATCTTTCTTGAGGTTAATGGGTTTTAAGTTGGGCTTTCTTGGTGGTACATATTGTCTTAGAAATTTCACTACTGTTGGCCCAATCGATCTTTCTACTTATGTTGGTTTTAATTCCTTTTTTATCCAGGGGGAACATGAACCCCTAGTGTATTATTGATATCATTTCTGTTTCCTTTCTTATTTATCATTATGGTACATTTATGGGTTTTAGCTCTGTAACAATGGTTGGTTTCACAAATTTGTCTCTATCATAGCTCCCCAGATTCCTTAAAGAAAATTTTCTTCTCTGACTATGTTTGAACCATTTATACTCCCTTGTCTTACTATGTGATTTTCTAGTTACCACAAATCAAAATCACACACAATTTGATATCCTTTCGGATTTACTTATCAAAGTGCCGCTTGCATTGGTTTGTAGAGTCAAGTAGGTGGGTGTCTTATCAGTAGCCAATGTTGTCAGATATGCTAATACGCAAGGATTTTTCATTAAAGTGTATTTAGTCTTTTGTTAATGGAGTATATTTTTAATCATTATGCCACCCTATTTTCCATCCTACATGGCTGATGTTGACATTTTTTTATTATTTACCTTTTCCCACTTCCCTCTTTTTCTTCTTGTTAGTTCTTGATAGTTGTCAGCCATTTTGGAGGATCTTCTCAGTTAGATGATGATCTGTCTTCACTTCATGGTCCTTCCTTTGACAATATAAAATATTTTAATTTTCCCTTCTCCTATTTTTTCTATTTATGCCCCATCTTTTGAACAATAAAATAAAACTACAATTTTTTTAACTATGTGAACATAGTTATTGCTTGGAGGGTTAGTTACCCATAAGTGTTTTAGCCAAGTTCGATTGACAAAACCTTTTATAGGTTCTCCATTTATATTTTCTAATTGGAAAACTCTTGATTTTGTCACACACCTAATTTTGCATGGGTTTAGCCAATGCATTTGAAACTTGCCCATATGCTCCAAGAGCTTACTGTCATACCACAAAACCAATTCCCTTGACTAATTTTTTTTTTGTCTTATGCACCTATCATGCTAGGATTTCTCATACACTTTCTACACATTTTGATGAAATCCTACTACTATGCGATCTTCCTCTAATTGTAGTAGCTCTAGTACTCTTTGTGTTTTTGCACAAGAATTAATTAAGTTTTCCAATGCAATAATGCAAAAACTAGGTACTATAAACTCAATAGGCATCAACGCTTCTTTTATGTATACTGGTCTAAAAGGTGTATTTCTTGCCGGTTTGCTACATGTGGTCCTGTATGCCCATAGAACTGATGGAACCCATAGATCCCATTCACATGTATTTATATTACGTACTTTTGTCAAAGTGTTATAAAAAATATTGTTGGAGCCTTCCATAGTGCCATTTTCCGTAGGATGATAGGGGGTACTCTTCTGATGTTAGATCTTTATCACTCATACATATTTTAGGACATCCAAACCTTGTGACCACGTTTTGAAATAGAAACAATGTAGTTGCCTTTATGTTATAATCTCTTATAGGTTCTACCTCAGCCCATTTGGTAAGGTAATCCATTATAGTGATGATATATCTAGCTCTTGGTCTTCTTACTAGTCTATCGATGAGTCCAATGAAATATGATACCCACCTATCAAATTCATGTAGTGTTACTTGTGGAAAAATGGCATCTCATCCCTCCTAGATGATTCCCCAACTCTTTGGCATACATCACAACTTTGACAAAATCCTATGGCAAACTTATGGAGAGTGGGCCACCAAAGTCCTGTGTTCAGGATCTTTTGTACAATAACCTTCCTTTCATAGTGGCCTCTTGAAAATGCTTCATGTGATTCTAATAGTATTAATGGCATTTCATGTTCTAAAACACAACACCAAAGGGTTCCATGTATGCCTAACTTGTATAGGAATCCTACAATGAGTTGATAATATGTTTCCTTTACTACTGTTTGTTTCTTCAGTGCAACAATATATTTTTTGGGGATACTCCTGTGCTAATAAATTTAACAATATCTACAAAGTAATCATCAACCATCTATACTACAAACAATTGTGCATCCTACATAATTTAATTAATGTTTCTTACATTCTCCTCTGTTAGTATGGACAATAAGTGGTTTGGTCCTAGATTAACCCTTCGTAGTTTCCCAATGACCTCAAATCCATATTCTTGAAAAAGAAACAACCATCTACATATACTCTCCCATACACTAACTTGTTGACTAAGTATCTCAATGTAAAATGGTCATTGTGAATTTTAAAGGGCAATCCAAGAAGGTCGTGTGTGAAATTTTGTAGTGCATATATCATCGTTAACCTTTACTGTTTTGTATTTTTTTTAGAAATTGATAAATTACTACTTGCAAATACAATAGGGTGATTTATGTCCCCTTCTCCTAGTTGGGCTAAAACTATGCCTAACACTTTGGATGATTTATCTACGTGGACATGTAACTCCATTCCCCAATATGGAAAATCTAGAATTAGTGCAGTAACCAAATTCTCCTTAAAAGTATCCAAATCTTGCTAACATTACACGTTCCATTGAAGCTTAGTCTACTTCTTCAACAATTTCTCTAAGGGAGTTGTGATCAGTGCATATCCCATTATGAACATTCTGTAGTACCTTGTATGACATAAAGTTATGTGAAATTGTCAGATTGAAGTTGTTGGAAGTAAATCTACTATCATAACAATCTTTGCAAGGTTTACCAACATACCTTACCTGCACACTACATGGCCCAAGAAAATACCAAATGGAAAGAAAAAAATGCAGTTTTTCATGTTCAATGAAAATTTTGACTATCTACATCTCTATTTAATCAATAATAGAACCTTAATATGCTTCTTTAGGACGCTAAACATTGTCTAATCATCCAACTATACTTCTAAAAAAATATGAATGAATTCTCTGAATGTTGCTACCACCACTTGGGAACACACTACAGGTGCATTTTTCAAACCAAAAGGCATGAAAATATATTGGAAAGATCCTCATTCCACTGCAAAGGTGGTATTCTCTAAACGGAGGTTTCTATGAGTAGAAACATTTAGAATATTTTCTTCAGGATCCACCACATAAGGTTGTAGTCTTTTTAAAATAATTTTTAGGGATGACTATGGAAACAATGATACATGGAACCCCATAAAATTTCGCTCTACTGAACTAGTTGATAATCAGGTCAACTTAGGAGATTGGACATACCTCTTTCTTAAGGAATCCTATATAGGTCTGACTTGTGGGGTTGGAAAGAAGAGCTAGAGGGCTACCATAGGATGCAATTTTATACCTTGGAGATATGAAATTGTAGAGATACAATAGATACAATATCGAGCTCCTAAAAAGTATGAAAAAGGTGTGTATCTTTTAATTTTTCTTAAGTTTTGTTTTAGAAATCAATTTGAAGTGATTCAAATGGCATATTGAAGCATAGATATCAATATGTGGTTTTAAAATTCCTCCCAAACAAAATAATTCCACACCCATTAAGCCCTTAGAAAGCTCTACCATGATGCACAAAGAAGAAGAACTGTAGCATGCTATATAAAAATTATGGGACCAAGTGCAAAACAATTCGCTCTCACAAAGAGAAACCAAGGATGACATGCATGTCTTAAAAAGGGACATGGATGGTATAAAAGGAAACTTGGAGTTTTTAAAGTAGGCATGGATGCGATGAATATCAAGTTGGAAGGGTTGACAAATTTTTTGCAAGAAAGGCATCATAGTGGTGACAAAGTAATCCATGAAACTCGTGACGAGGAAAAAAGGAATATGAATTATGATTTAGAGATGCCAATGTGGGGTTTAAGAACCACCACATTCCAAATATAGATATGCAGAAGTTTTAAGGAAATGATCTGGTAATATGGATACTACAAATGGAGTAATATTTTAATATACATGATGTGCAACCCTCACAAAAGGTACTTATTGCATATTTATATTTAGAGACCAATCAATTTGCATGGTATAGATGGATTTGTAGTTGTAAATCACTTATCACTTGGTCAATTTGTACGGAGGAAATGATAGCACATTATGAAGATACAAAGACCAACACCTTCTTTAGCCAATTTATAAATCTCAAACAAAAATGTTCAAAGGCAGAGCACCTTGAAGACTTCCCAAAATTTAATATTAGGGTAACCTATATTATAGAGGAGAATAGGATTGATGTCTTCATAAGGACTTTAAAAGATAACAACCAACATGAGGTTCACGTTTTAGAACCCAATTCATTGAAGAAGGAATTCAAGGTGGCAAAAAACTTTGAAAGCAAAATTATGGCAACAAGGAAGTCTACGACTCACAATTATAAAGATGGAAGTGTTGTTTCTCCTAGTCTTTACAACATACAAGGTTGACACCACAACATTTGGAGGAAAAAAGAGAAAAATGGCTTTGTTACAGTGGTGATAGAAAATACACCAAACGTCATAAGTATGTTGAGAAGAAATTATTCTACAGAGATTGTGAAGAGGAGGAAGAAAAGGAACAAGAAACATCAAAAGAGGAAGATATACAATAGGAAGCAGCCCAAGAGAAAGAAGAAAGGAATCCAACCATATCTTGTAATGAATTGGCAAGAATTACCACTCCTCATAATCTCAATATATAAGGATATATCAAGAACAAAAAGGTAATAGTTCTTATTTTTTTGGGTAGTACTCATAATTTTATTCATTGTAAGGTAGCCAAGGAATTGAATTGCATCATATATGTAGCACCAGAGTGTCAAGTGATGGTTTCAAATGGAGGAACTATAAATTTCTCAAGAAAGTGCCATAATATAAAACTAACCATGGGAGAATATGTATTGAATATTCCAATGCTTTTCATTCCAATGGGTGGTGTTTATGTTGTACTAGGAGTCTAATGGTTATAATATTTGGGGACAATAACTTTTAATTTCAAGAAATTTTCTTGACTTTTTTTTGGGAAGGAAAGGAAGTCGAATTAATGGGTATCATAGGGAACCTAGGAAATATAATCAATTAATATTCTGAAGAAATAACAACAGGGCATAATTGCACAATTATTGTCACTAGAGGTTCAAATCTAAAAAGCATCTATTTCTGAGGATCTCCAAAAATCATTGGACAATCATTCCAAGGTATTTGAGACTCAAAAAGCTCTCCCGCATATTTGTGATTAGGATCATGATTTTTATTTAATTCTAGGATGTGTTCCTCCAAACATCAAACCTTACAGATATCGCTATGCCCAAAAGAGTGAAATTGAATGTATGGTGGCAGAAATGCTAGAGGTTGGTATAATTCAACCTAGTTAAAGTTCTTACTCTCCTACTGTAGTATTGGTTGACAAGAAGGATGGATCATGGCATATGTGTCTAGATTATAGGGAGCTCAACAAACTCACTATTAAACATAAATTTCCCATTCATGTCATTGTTGAATTGTTGGATGAATTTCATGGAGCAATTTAATTCACCAAGTTCGATCTTCGTTTAGGATATCATCAAAATAGAATGAAGACTAAAGACATTATGAAAACATCATTCATAACTCATGAGGGTCATTATGAAATTTTTTTCATGCCTTTTGGCCTTACTAATGCACCTTACACATTTCAAGGTTTGATGAATTCCATTTTCAAACCCTTAGAAAAATTTTGTTAGTCTTTTTTTATGATATACTAATCTACAATAAGTCTTCAAAGGATCATTTTCAACATGTTGATAGGGTGCTCAAACTATTGGAGGATAAACAATTATATGCAAAAACCTCAAAATATTTCTTTGGAGTACATGGGGTGGAATGTTTGGGTCATATTGTATCTCATGAGGGTGTTAAGGTAGACCCTTAAAAAAAATCCACTAAGGAATAGAAAATCCCAACATCCATAAAGCATCTTCGAGGATTTCTTGGGTCAACAAGGTATTATCACAAGCTTCTTAAGAATTATGGGAGAACAGAAGCACCTCTAATAACATTACTGAAAAAAGATGCATTTTCATGGACTCGAAAATCAACTAAGGCATTTGAACATACTAAGGAGTCAATTTGCCAAGCCTCGGTCTTAGCTACACTAGACTTCCGTAAAACGTTTATTGTGGAATGTGGCTCTTTAGGAAATGGCATTGGTGCTATTTTAATGCAAGAAAGTAGACCCATTTCTTTTGAAAGACGTCCATTCAAAGGAAAGTATTTACAAAAACCTATTTATGACAAGGAAATGTTGGCAATACTAGATGCACTAAAGCAATGATGACCTTACCTAATGGGAAGACACTTCAAGGTAAAAATAGATCGTGATAGTCTTAAATATTTTTTGGAACAAAGATTATCTGTAGAAGAGAAGTAAAAATGGATCACAAAGATGTTTGGTTATGAATTTGAAATCATATACAAAAAGGGGAAGAAAACCGTTGTTGCAGATGCACTCTAAAGAAAGGACGAGGATGTGTAAGCATTGATTTGTTCCATTTCTATTATCCAACCTGATTGGATAACTGAAGCAAGTGATGATTAGAAGAATGAAGAAGAGGTGTGTACACTCATTCAAAAGTTGAAAAAAGATCCTAGTACATATAATACAATTAGCTGGAAAAAGGATTCATAATGGTACAAATATCACTTATAACTTTGTAAGAATTCCGAACTTAACCAAAATATTATTTTGGAATTTCACACCTCCCCTTTAGGAGGGAACCCAGGATTTCCAAAAACTTACCACAGGATGAAGAAGGAATTTTTTTGGGATGGCCTTAAATATGATATTCAGAATATTGTGGTAGAATGTTTGGTTTTCCAACAAAATAAAGTTGAGACAATTAAGACAATGGGTCTGTTACAACCTTTAGCCATTCCAAGTCAGTGTTGGGAGGAGGTCCTAATGCATTTTATCATAGGTTTAGCCAAGTTTGAAGGAAATAGTGTCATCATGGTGGTAGTTAATATAATTTCCAACTATGAACACTTTTTCACATTATCTCATCCTTTTAAAGCCAGTGCAGTTGCTATTGCATTTATGGAAACAATTTAAAGGCTACATGGAAACCCAAAGATTATTGTAAGAGACAAAGATCCTAGTTTCACTGAAAATTTTTGGATGGAATTATTTTCTTTTCTTGGTACTCAATTAGCTCATATCTCATCTTATCATCGTTAATATGATGGGAAACTGAGATAATGAACAAATGTTTAGAAGGATATCTTCGTTGCCTTGTGTCTGATAAACAAACATAATGGCTCAAGTGGTTACCTGTAGTTGAATGATGGTATAACACTTCCTTCCATACTATAGAAAAAATGAATCCATTTATGTAACTTTATGGATATCATCCACCATCCATCACATCATATTTAAGAGAAAATTTTAAGGTTGAAGTAGTGAAAGATCACATTGAGCATAAAAACAAGTTCTCCAACTCTTAAAGGATAACCTCACCCTAGCACATAATCAAATGAAACAGTGAGAACAAAAAAACCACTTGGAAAATAATTTTTGATGTAGACGATTTGGTATTTTTATGGCTACAACCATACAAGCAAATGTCCCTCAAGCAAACTAAGAAGAATAAGAAATTATCACCCAAGTACTATGGTTCTTATAATGTGTTGCAAAAGATTGGTCTTATGGCATATAAATTGTAGTTGCATGCATGTTCTTGAGTACGCCCATTTTTCCATGTTTCATGCTTAAAGAAGGCTATCGGTGACAAGCTCGTAGTTTAAATAGTGTTGCCAAAACTTGACAAAGAAGGAAAAATCATGTTTGAGCTTGAAGTAGTCACAAAAGAAGTTGAAAGCTACGAAGTCAATTAATTTTAGAGTATCTCATTAAGTGGAAGAACTTACCATTTAAAGATTCGACATGGGAGGATGAGAATTTCTTACAAAACCATCTAGAAATACTCAAGCGTTGAGGACAAAATATTTTTGAAGGAGAGGTTCATGTTAGGTCCCTATAATACTAGTGTATTACCCTTATTGTTATTGTTAGTGTAGCCCCCTATTGCTATTTTGTTTCCAATATATCCCACACATTGTTGTTGTTGTGCCACGATAGAAGCCCAATACTTTTATTGTTGTTCCCTTACATTATTATGGTCATGTAAGCTTTGATTATATTGTGACCCCTTAGACTCCTATATATACCAAGGAGGTATTATCATTTGTATCATCCAATAATTGTTCATTTATGTAATGTAAAGTAGGTTGTCCCCTTCAAGAGGTTAATTTCTAAGTCGTAGATCTATCATTCCTTCCATTCGGTGAGTTGGTTGCATAAAAACTAGTACATCCTATATAAGGCTTCCCACATGAACATGGGATCATGTAAGCCCCTTTAAAATAAGAGGGGTAAATCTGGTATGTAATGACTAAGTTTTGTTTTCTTCTTTACCGTGCATTCAACCTAACTCTTTTTATATGCTTGTTATATTAGAATCTCTTCATAATATTTGTCTTAATGATGAACCAGATTAGATAGTTTGAGACATGTCGACAATTTTCTCAATTATGTTATGGGTCCATAAGACAATCATCTAAAGGTGGTCTTGCATCTATCTTCTAGCATAATCTTAATCTAATGGTGTTATGAAAACCATTTGAAATGATTAGGCCTCTTTTCTTTCTACATTCTATAGTACTTCATCTATAAATGGGGTAGGGAAAGGTCCATGCTCACATGCATCATTCAACATCTTTAGATCTACAAAGATCATGATATCTCTTATCTTGTTTTCTTGCACCACCATTGGACTTATCCATTCATATTCTTCCACGCGTTCAATAATCCTCACTTCCAACATTGTGTCTTACTTTTTCTTTACTTCATACTTATATATTGGATTCAAACTGTAAGGTCTCTTCATGACTTCCTTTGCACTTGGCTTCATAGGGATATTCATTTCCCCTAGCTCTCTAGTTATACCTTTCATCTCTAAAAGGGTGCTTAGGAAGAGGTCTTGATATTCATGCAATAATAAAAAATATTCCCTAATTTTTTTCATCATAATGATCGCCAATAATGGAAAAATTAAAATTATCCTTAGTAATATTCACTTTGAAAATTTTAATAGGCTTCCCATAATTTTTGGATTCTAGTTTTGGACATGCTACTTTGTTCTCCCCTTCTGTTTCTCTTACCTATAAATTCCTAGTTCATCCTCTTCTTCGCATTCCTCTATGACATTGTAGCATTCCATGATTTTTTTAATGATCTAAGAGTGTCTACGCACAAAGTATAAGTGTATTAGCTTATACATAATCTCACCTTCTGGTGTTAAAATATTCTCTTACAATATACAAAGCTATATCTACTAAAGGACCATCTAATTCAAAGCTGAAAGTAACTTTGAAGCTTTAAGTCATCTCTCCCCAATCTATTGTTCCTATGCACACTTATTTCTTTATATACCATTTTATAGGGATGGTATCCAATGTATGTATGAACAAATGTACCTACTATTCTTTAAGTAGCCTTTGCTTAGTCCATTCTATCGTGCAAGCCTCGAGATGAGAGGTAAGGAAACTCATCCCATTATACTTAGATCCAACATCTCGTACGTCTCGTCCAAGCCTTATATGTAGTCAAAAAATACATAGGACGTTGGAGTTTTCTATCTTTTCTATATGTGGAGTCAACAAATACATAAGATGTTGGAAATACTATGAGGGGGGTGAATTAAATGTTTAGGAATTATTACAAATTTATACTTCAAATTTGTTAGCGATATATTATATGGCGGAACCATAAAATAGATGAATAACATAATAAATGTAACGTATATATGACACAAATATTTCTAGGGTGGAAACCCATAAAGGGATAATACCAAAAAACTCTTTCTTCTCTTCTTTAATATTTACATAAGTTCAATGGAATTGACCAATAGGAAGCACCTATACCCTTTACAATGTTTTATAAACATCCACTAGTTGAAATCACCAACTCTCTTACACTATTTCGCTGGTGCCCACTAGAAGGAAGAATCGACTCCTTAATATCATTGGAACCCGCCCGTAGGAAGCACCATTCCATTCACAGTTTCACTAGCATCTACCAATAGGAAGCACCTACTCTCTCAAATTAATTTTTTGACACCAACCAACTAGAGGCTTTGACCCCAAAAACATGTATGGACCTTCCTTTCACCCATTTTGAAAGTGGATCCACTCCCTTTAGCACAAATTCAAATTCAATATAAACTCTTCCTTCAAATTCTTCTTGGTTCAATAATACACCAACAATAGACTTCATATATCAGCAACAGATGGTTTTCTTATCTTTAACTCAATAAAAATCATATTTAGTAACAATGAAATATACACATCACTCTATCATCAACAATGGTAGCTTAACATTTCAGTAATTTTTAATCATCATACTAACATTAATTGCAACACAGATCCTAGATTCCAAACTGAACATATTAACTATCAAGGTTCAGTAATAAAAATCTAGATACATCCATATTCATGAAATACCAGTCAACAACATATCAATAAATAACATAAGCATCCATTCCTTGCAACATAATCTCAACATATCCTGCAACATCAACTCTATTAGCATTCATACCTTAGCAATGTCAATTATGACCAACTCACTAACTTCAGACTCAAGGTAACATATGCCTCAATCACATTAGCATCAAAACTTTGGGAACATATTTTTCACTATTTCGAAGAGGCTATAATGATGTATACTACACATTCAGAAGAAAAAGATGGAAGCCTTAATCCTGAACTGTAAATCTTCATAAATAACAACACATTAGTATTAGTATCAACTGATCACAAAACCCTTCATTACAAAAAATCATAGCATATATCCTAGCTTATAACATATTTTCTTTATTTACTTTCTTCTTATAGATTGGATTCAACATTTAAGGTATCTTCTTAACTTGATTTGCACCTAGTTTCAAAGAGTTATTTAGTTCTCCTAACTCACTAGTTATACCTTTCATTTTTGAAAAAATTTGTTTGGAAGAGGTCTTGATATTCATGAAGTAAATCAGCAAGATTCCTTAATATTTCATCATCCCAATAATCTGTAATAATCAGAATCTTGATTCTTTTTAGTCACAATGTTCACTTTGCATGTTTTAATAAGCTTGGCATAATCTGTGGATTCTATTTTTGGACTTGATACTACGTGCTCCCCTTCTATTTATCCTACCTATAAATTCCTTGTTTCATCCTCTTATTCACATTCCTATGTGACAATGTAGCATTCCAAAAATTGTTTAACAACCTAAGAGTGATTGTGCGTAAAGAATAAGGAGTTGGCTTCTATAAAATCTAGCTTTCTACTATAAAATTCTTATCTTTTACAAAATGAAAAGCCATATCTACTAAAGGATCGTTTAGTTCAAATATGAAAGTCACTTTGAATTTTTTATTCATCTCTCCCCAATATTTTGTTCCTTAACATACTTCTAACTCTATATACCAGTTTCTAGGGATGGTATCCAAAGTATGTATGAACTAATGTACCCACTCTTCTTCTGGTACCCTCTTCATAGTCCATTTTATGATGCATGCCTTGAGATGAGTAGTAGGGAAACTAAACCTAATATACTTGTATCCAATGTCCCCTATGTCTAACTTGAACCTTATCTAAATAAAATGCCTACATGTCTGCAAGTTTTTTATCATGTCTTTGTGTGCATTCCACCAATGCACATGATGTTGCAAATACTAAGAGGGTGGGGTGAATTAGTATTTCATGAATTGTTACATATTTATACATTAAATTTGTTAGTGATCTATTATATGAGAAGAACCATAAAATATACAATAACATTATAAATATTAAGTACATATGATACAAATATTTTTAAGGTGGAAACCCATAAAGGGCTAAAACCACCATTCTTATTTTTCACTTCTTCAATATTTACATAAGTTAACTAGAACTAGCTAGTAGGAAGCACCTACTGCCTTTAAAATGTTTTTCAAGAACTAAATAACTAGAATTACCCACTCCCTTCTTAGTTTCATTAGCACCAACTAGCAGGAAGCACCCATTCTCTTCACAGTCTTGCTGGCACCCATCCGCTAGAGGGACCGATCCCCAAAACACATGTGGACCTCCCTTTCATCAATTTTTAAAATGGATCCACTTCCTTTAGCACAAATTCAAAATCAATATAAACTCTTCCTGCAAATTCTTTTTTGTTTAATAATACATCTGCAATACACTTCATATACTAGCAACATATTGTTATGTTATTTGTAACTCAATAGAAATCATGTTTAGTAGCAATGCAATATACTTCTGACTCTATCATCAACAATGACATCTCAATTGTTCAGTAATTCCTATTCAGCATACATCAGGAATAATAGCTTCATCCATATCATACTAACGCTAATTACAACACAAATCATAGATTCCAAACTGAGCATATTAATTATTAGGGTTCAACAACAAAAAAATTCAATGCATCCTTTTTTATCAAATACCAGTTAGAAATATATTAATAAATAATATAATATTCCATTCCTTTCAACATAAGCTCAACATATCCTACAAAATAAACTCTATCAGAATCCATACCTTGGCAATGTCAATTCTGAACAACTCACAAAATTTAGGCTCAATATAACATATCCTTCAATGACATTAGCATCAAAACTTTGTGAACACTTTTTTCACCCTCGTGAAGACATTAAAATGATTGTATACTATACATTTACAAGAAAGAGAAGGTATCCCTAATTATGAACTCTAAATATCCATCAATAAAAACATATTAATATCAATCTTAACTAGTCACAAAATCCTTCATTAGAAGTAATTGTAGCATATATCAACAAAAAAAATATTAAAAACTTCTAATATTCATCATCCTTAGTAGCAGGTAGTGTCTCATGGACATCTTACTTTACAACCTCAGCAATACATTAATAGTTAGCAAGAAAAACTTTGTCATTCAATATTCTCTTCATCCTAATTAAGAAATCGACCATGCAATTTAGATCATTCTTAGTAGCAACAACACTTTGAGACCACTCCAATGAAGTATACTAGTTCAATCACAAGCCTTTGTATAAGAAATCACATCACAAACCTAACCCTAATCAGTACACATTCTGAACATAATCACTAGAAAATGAATCAACAATGACACTATGAGGAGTGATATGAACATTTGGCAATTAGTCTTAGTAAGCACCACAACCTATGATTACTAAAGAACTCATCTTACAACAACATTGAATCAAATTTGAACATCAAATCCTATACTTATTTATAGTTGCACATTAAATTAGCAGTAGACATGTAATCAAACACATTCCTAAACATACTAGCCCATGTCAAGTCAGTATCCCTGGAAACAAACAAACTCAAGGATAATATCAAACATAATATAATAAAGAGTACCCCTTATCAACAAAAGGAATTAATTCTATCACAATTCAATTGAGTATTATTGGCACAAGTTAATGAACTGTAAAATATAAACTTGAAAACAAAATCAGTTCATATTACACTAATCTATGCATTATCCAAGAACTACAAGAAAAATGACATGGCACCATATCATGCCATTGTATTTGTGACACACAATGGATGACAACTACAAACTAGATTAGATCACACCAAATCAGATTGTAGCTAGAACACAACCTTGCATGGAGTAAAAACCCTATGATTGCACCAGACTGGGTACAAGGCCTTTATAAAGAGTCATGCATCCATATTATAGTAAGATAAAGACACCATGTGATATCACACTAGAAAAATTCACCAAAATTGAGCCATTGGAAGTTATCATATAGTTTCTCACCGCACAAATAAATTAAGCAACCACAAAACAGAGAGAACCTGGGTCAATTAATCATACATTCATGTATCAAATACATGCTTTGTAATCATTTCTAGGAGTTTATTATTGTGGCTATATATATAGATTCATTAATTTGGAGCGATCATCTGACTTAACATATATTTCCACATATGTTGCACGATATACAATGAGCTCAATCTGCTAGGAATTTGGTCCAACTCCATATCACACTCAAACATTTCTAACTTCAATGCCAAAATGTCCTCATTGCATTGAAGAAGATTTCATATAATTCATCTATGGGTTATAGCTACACACACTCTCAATCATATCTTACAACAAATACCATATTTAGAAAAAATATGTCTATATCAATGAAGAACCACCATAAAATCAAATAACACACCAAGAAAAAGAAGTACATCTTAGTGTCAGTCTTTGCAGCCTTCCTCCAGTGATCAAATATGCTCTTACAAAGTGGTCTTAGAGTGTCAAGGTCAAATTTTGTCATTTCAGTGAGTCTTCAAGCAAAATATGGTCACTAGGCATTAGGTCTAGGGTTTGTTTTCACTCTTTTAAAAGTTGCCCAAATGTCGGTCCATGTCACTATTCAGCTGAGTCTATCATCATTAATAGGGTTTTCATCATCATGTCAGGTTCCATTGGGACATTTCACACCTTGTTCATGCTTCAGTTGCGCCTAGGTAAGGTCATTTCCCTCTCCTAGGGTTTTGAAGGAAATTTCTCTTAGATGGCCAAATCATCAGCAAAACTTGTATCCAGATGTTCATACACATTCCCCTATCCTTCATGTACCTTATTAAACACTTCCCATCACTGAGATCCCCCAAATTCCTCATTTTTGCACAAACCCTAGTTTCTTGCCACAAACTGGCCAATTTTCTAGGTTGGGCCTGTGTTTTGCCCTTTTGGACCCCTTCCCCTCACTCAATCTCTGAGATTCCAATTTTCCCTGCTTCCTAACATCCCTCCCTACTCCCAAAAATTTCCCCAAGAATTTAGAAGCCCTTATCCCCTTCATTTCGCTTCATTTCGACAAAATCCCTTGTTTCACACATCGGGATAAGTTTCACTCAAAAGATGTTCCAGAGCAATAAAAGATGAATTTTGAAAAACTGGGAGAGGTTTTTGTCAAAAACATGCCAAAGAAGAAAAACCTCGTTCACTTTTTAAACAGGTGTCATTTTTTTAGAGAAATGTCAAACATACCGTTTCCTCGGGAGAATGAATGCACCTCTGAAGTGACCTTGGGAAAATAAATATTTCTCCTAGCATGGTTGGCAAAATGACTTACTTGATGAGTCAAATGATAACATGACAAAAATATCTTTCCACTGAGATATCATGAGCTCAATTTGGAGTTTTGGAAGGCATTCAAAAGTTGACTGCAACAACACTCTTCCTTGAGGCAGCCTCATTTGGATCATTTTGATCAGTCTTGGGAGATTTGATTTTTGACAATCAAAATGAACTCAAAATTGCAAAATTCTAGTTGTGTTGGAAATCTGACACAAATACCTTTCCAACGAGCTATCTTTCACCTGATTCTGACACTGGGAAGGCCTCCCAAAGTCTCCTGCAAAAGACACTATGCACAGGTTCTATGCGTCGCACGCCTAAAGCCCTGTGCGCCGCGCGCCTCCCTGTGCACTGCGTGCCGCGCGCGACCCATAAGATTGGGAGGTCCAAATGAAAAATGGCTCATAGTTTTGGATTTGTCATGATAAAATACACATGCTCAGCAATTTCCAATACATTTCATCAAGTTTTGGGTGATCAAAAGCTCAAAAAACATCATGAAAATCACCTTTCTGCCACTTTTTGCACCAGTAGGAAGTACTTCTGGGATAATCCACGTTTGGAGGGTCTAATGGAGACCAAATTGGAAAATTCCACTTGGGTTGCAAAGTAGACATCCAGGGATTTCCAACAAGCCAACTTGAGCTCAATTTAGATGTTGGGAAGTGCCCCAAAAGCAGGTGGAAAGGTGCGCGGCGCATAGGGCTCAAGCGCGCGACGCACAGGAGTTTTTGGCACAATTTTCACCTTCCAGCTCAGAATTTCGGCCAGTTATGACTAGTTTCACCTCTTGATGTGGTGTTTGACCCAACTTGATGTAATTTGATGTGTGTGATGTAATTTTGGCACATTTTTACTTGTCCTAGAGGATTCATTCTGTAAAAGGTGAAAATTAAATGAATGAAATAGTTTCCTAGCATATAGGGGTAAGTTGTATGACTACCTAGATTTCAGTTCCTTGTTTAGAATTAGTTCAAATAGCTCCTAGAATGATGAGCTAGACTCCTAAAGGCAAGGAAAGGGGTTAGGATGGTCTATATGATGTAATTTCTCAATCATTTTTAGGGGTTGGAAAGGTTGGACTCCTGGGAATAGCTTGACACTTTATTGTACATATCTTATCTGCATTTTTGGCAAAGGAAAGACCAGGGTTTTGCAGCACTATTTGGGATTCATGTGGCTTTATGTGTTGATGGTGTGTTTCTCTTAGTACTTGTAAGTTGTGTATGTGTACCATTTTCTTTACTTAATCTTCTGTAATTAAACAAATGAAGTGTTAAGGTAGAATCCATGAACTCGCCATGCTCTGCCTTTAAATTTGTTTAATTTTCTATGTTTTCTTCAGTTTAAGGAGAATCCTTGAGACTTCCTTGCTCTCCTTAGCTCCTCACCAGTTTGATCTACCCATCTCACTTGCTTTAAGGCATCAAAACAATCGCCTATCTTGCCCCAAGTAGACCTCTGCAAAAACTATGCCTCATCCCCGCACCTAAATTTTCCTTTCCCTTGAATTCAACAAAACCATAAAAAATCAATTTCAAAGTCCTTGTACTTCATACCTAGCCTAAAATTAGTCATCAATTCAGCCATCTCAACCTCGTTGATTATCTTTTGCTGAGATTCACTCAGAGAGAGCCCTCTCTTGTCCTCGTAGGGCTAGCTACGAGGCTGAGCGTGGTTTGATGTAGCCTTGAGTTTTACCTTATTTCAGCCTAAGGTAGATTTGAGCGCTAACATAGTGGTGACTATACTAGGGAAGAACTGGTTTGCTTGTTAGTGTTATTTGATTTATAGCTACAGATGGAGTCTGAAGTCACGCCAGGTAGCCTTCGAACTGCACATTGCTCTGCGAGTGCATAGTAGATAAACGCTGCTTCAGTTGATCTTCGGTGTAGCTTGTAATTGTAACAATTAACTTATAAATTGCCTCAGTACGTGTATCAAGTTTAGATCTGATGGTTGATGGTGAACAATGGTCAAACATCAGAAGGCTGAAATCATTCACCTGGCGACTCCATTCATTGAAAAATCCAGAAATCAATGCTTCATGGTGACTTCATTATAGGGAGATCAGTAGCTGTGATATTTTCAAGATGGACCGAATCATGAGAAGATATGCTCCCATGAGCCGAGATCACATTCCAGGTTTTCTGAATAAGATGCCCAAGGAAGATTGGTCAAGGAATCTGCCTACGTTTAACAATGATGGTAAGAAAGATGTTGCTTTACATCTGGTTAGATTTCATATGCATATTCGCAAGTTGAAGGTGGATTTTCCTGAAGATTGCTTGATGAAGATATTCCTGGCCACTCTGGAAGGTGAAGCCCAATCTTGGTATGAAATTTTGCCGCCTGCTTGTATTTACTGCATAAAGGATTTTCATACCATGTTCATTGAAAGATATCAAGTATCTTACCCATCATTAAAATTAGTTCATTACTGTTGCAAACATGCTTCTAATTTTATTGAAAGCCTTGAGAAATATTATGAAGATGATAATTTCATGGATCATGAGATCATGGAAGCCCTATATGGAAATCGATTTCACAGCATAGAGACTATCATGAAAATTTGCAGCAGGATCAAGATTTTAGTGTGGTAGAAGATGAAGGAATTTTGCATCTTGACAATGAACAGGAATTATATGAAATGAATCACTAGTATGAGGACAGTTTGTATACTCCTTTACTTGAAATCAATGAAGACAATCACTGTTTGAGCAAAAGAAAAAAAAAGGTATTGTCTCCTTTGTCTGAAGATGAGATAGATCTACTTCTGAAAGGTCTTGTTTCAGCCAAAGCTACAACAGATTTACAGTGCACACATGGTCAAGAAAGTGTTGGTGAAATCTCTTCATCTTTTGAAAATGATGACGGTCATGTAATCAATTTTATAGATCAGCAAACAGATAATATTTTCCTTCACAAAGATGATAAGGCTGTCATGTTTGATAATCTTGAAGATTGTTTTTTGTTTAAGAATGACCTAGACCATGAAGGTGAGGAGTATGAGCTTGAGAGAGAAAATATGCCAGGATTTCTCATGGTCAAGGAACCTACAGCTAACACTCAGATGGCAGAAGCACATACTTCTCTGTGCATTCCTATCCCTTGGAAATCAATTGTTCTTTCAGATCAGAATGAAGGGAGTACTTGTATTTTTGCTGCTGGATCTCAAGACAAGATAGTGCTTCAAGATTTCAAGACCCCTTTAGCATTCTTCTGCAAACATTAGAAAGGATAAATATTGCTTGGTTCATTATTATAAGATTTGGTTTCAGTGGTTATTGTGAGTTGCCTACATGTACATCATTCCGCCTGCTCGAGAAAAGTGAGAGCAAAAATTTGGTATGTAGCCATCTATTGGATTGGTTACATTGGAAATCTCATTACACATGATTGTACATATTTCATTAGTATGCAGGTGGTTGTCATCATGATTTGAAGCCCTCAAATCTTGATGGACTGCTGCCCCTCAAATAAGCTTTGTAAGTTTTTTTTTAGTTAAGTAAGTCATGAGTCATATGTGAGTTAGTTTTCTGTCTTGTTGTTAAGTTAGTTTGTGTCGGTTTTCAGTCATGCATTTCAGTTTGAGTTTTTGACTCCATTCCCCAATGGATAACGTGCTGGTCTGCTCTCCCGAAGATCTGTCATTCTTGGCACCTCCAAGGAGCTACCATCCCCATTGGAGACAATGTCAGTGTCAGTCTTTGTAGCCTTCCTCCAGTGATCAAATATGCTCTTAGAAAGTGGTCTTAGAGTGTCAAGGTCAAATCTTGTCATTTCAGTGAGTCTTCAAGCAAAATTTGGTCACTAGGCATTAGGTCTAGGGTTTGTTTTCACTCTTTTCAAAGTTGCCCAAATGTCAGTCCATGTCACTATTCAGCTGAGTCTATCATCATTCATAGGGTTTTCATCATCATGTTAGGTTCCATTGGGTCATTTCACACCTTATTCATGCTTCAGTTACACCTAGGTAAGGTCATTTCCCTCTCCTAGGGTTTTGAAGGCAATTTCTCTTGGATAGCCAAATCATCAGAAAAACTTGTATCGAGATGTTCATACACATTCCCCTATACTTCATGTACCTTATTAAACACTTCCCATCACTGAGATCCTCCAAATTCCTCATTTTTACACAAACCCTAGTTTCTTGCCACAACTTGGCAATGTTCTAGGCTAGGCCTGTGTTTTCCCCTTTTCGACCCCTTTCCCTCACTCAATCTCTAATATTCCACTTTTCCCTACTTCCTAACATCCCTCCCTACTTCCAAAAATTTCCCCAAGAATTTAGAAGCCCCTTATCCCCTTCATTTCACTTCAGTTCGACAAAATCCCTTGTTTCACACATCTGGATAAGTTTCACTCAAAAGATGTTCCAGAGAAGTCAAAGATGAATTTTGAGAAACAGAGATATTTTTTTGTCCACAACATGCCAAAGAAGAAAAACCTCCTTCAAGTTTTACACAGGTGTTGTGGTTTTAGAGAAATGTCAAAAATACCGTTTCCTCAAGAGAATGAATTCACCTCTGAAGTGACCTTGTGAAAATCAAGATTTTTCCTAGCATGGTTAGATAAATGACTTGCTTGATGAGTCAAATGATAACTAGACAAAAATATATTTCCAATGAGCTATCCTGAGCTCAATTTGGAGTTGAGGAAGGCATTCACAAGTTGAATGCAACAACACTCTGCCTTGAGGCAGCCTCAGTTGGAACATTTTGACTAGTCTTGGGAGATTTGATTTTTTATAATTAAAATGAACTAAAAATTACAAAATTATAGATTTGTTGGAAATTAGACTCAAATACCTTTCCAACAAGCTATCCTGCACCTGATTCGGACACATAGAAGGCCTCCAAAAGTCTCCTGCAAAAGACGCTACGGACAGGCTCTATGCGCCGCGCGCCTCCTTGTGCGCCGCGCGCCGCGCACGACCCATAAGATTGGGAGGTCCAAATGAAAAATGGCTTGAAATTTTGGATTTTTCATGATAAAATACACATTCTCAGCAATTTCCAAGACATTTCATCAAGTTTTGGGTGATCAAAAGCTCAAAAAACATCATGAAAATCACCTTTCTGCCACTTTTTGCACCAGCAGGAAGTACTTCTGGGAGAATCCACTTTTGGAGGGACAAATGGAGACAAAATTAGAAAATTCCACTTGGGTTGAAAATTAGACATTCAGGGCTTTCCAATAAGCCAACTTGAGATCAATTTGGATGCTGGGAAGTGCCCCAAAAGCAGGTGGAAAGGCGCGCGGCGCATAGGGTTCAGGCGCGCGACGCACAGGGGTTTTTGGCACAATTTTCACCTTCCAACTCAGAATTTCGGTCAGTTATGACTAGTTTCACCTCTTGATGTGGTGTTTGACCTAGATTGATGTAATTTGATTTGTGTGATGTAATTTTGGCACATTTTTACTTGTTCTAGAGGATTCATTCACTAAAAGGTGAAAATTAAATGAATGAAATAGTTTCCTAGCACATAGGGGTAAGTTGTTTGACTACCCAGATTACAGTTCCTTGTTTAGAATTAGTTCAAATGGCTCCTAGAATGATGAGATCGACCCCTAGAGGCAAGGAAAGGGGTTAGGATGGTCTATATGATGTAATTTCTCAATCATTTTCAGGGGTTGGAAAGGTTGGACTCTTGGGAATAGCTTGACACTTTATTGTACGTATCTTATCTGCATTTTTGGCAAAGGAAAGACCAGGGTTTTGCAGCACTATTTGGGATTCATGTGGCTTTATGTGTTTATGGTGTGTTTCTCTCAGTACTTGTAAGTTGTGTATGTGTACCACTTTCCTTATTTAATCTTCTGCAATTAAACAAATGAAGTGTTAAGGTAGAATCCATAAATTTACTATGCTCTGCCTTTAAATTTGTTTAATTTTCCATGTTTTCTTGAGTTTAAGGAGAATCCTTGAGACTTCCTTACTCTCCTTATCTCCTCACCAGTCTTATCTACCCATCTCACTTGCTTTAAGGCATCAAAACAATCGCCTATCTTTCCCCAAGTAGACCTCTGCAAAAATTGTGCCTCATCCCCGCACCTAAATTTGCCTTTCCCTTGAATTCAACAAAACCCTAAAAAATCAATTTCAAAGTCCTTGTACTGCATACCTAGCCTAAAATTAGTCACCAATTCAATCATCTCGACCTCATTGATTATCTTTTGCTGAGATTGACTCAGAGAGAGCCCTCTCCTGTCCTTGTAGGGCTAGCTACGAGGCTGAGCATGGTTTGATGTAGCCTTGAGTTTTACCTTGTTTCAGCCTAAGGTAGATTTGAGCGCTAACAGTACCCAACCTCTCATATCTTAGGGAGTGTAGAAAAGATGAATACTTAATGGCATATCTTGAGCTTAACTAACCCCATGCAAAATGATCACACCACCCACCTCTACTAGAGAAAACACATAACAGATAGAATACTGCACATATCACATAATTGATACACTGAAATTCCAATACGCCTCTGTTTATATATCCATATTGCAAAGACAAAATAAGGTTAGCCATCAAATTACCATGGGAAATACTTTAGTAAATTTCAATGGTAATTGAGATGTAGCACTGACTTGATATTACGATGAGAAAAAACCAATGGATAAGGGCATGCTTTTGGAGGACCCGTACATATGTTTTGCATGCTTGGGAATGTGGATGTAAATTATCAATGGCTTATCTGATTTAAGGATGTTTATTATGTATGATAAATCTAGGTTATAAACACTCAATGACAATGTTCAATCTACATCCATTCCTGAATGAGGATAGGCACTTTTCATGTTTGACCAGTGGCCTTAAATAGACATCACCAACTATCCCGAAGTGTCTAACTATCTGGTCCAACATTCAACATTATTCAACCATCTATCTACTGATATTATGCAGCCATACTTCACTAGGTTGACATTAATGTCAGCATACACTGCGAATAATCCCCTCCTTTGCATTGATGGAAACCATTTTCTATAATATATAATTGATGTATGGCTCTCCACTTTTGACATCAATGGAAAAGTAAAATGATATTGGAATCTTCTTTTGTGATCATTTTAAATTCCTCAACCACACACCATAATTTTTTCGAAATTATGGGGCCCTCCATGTGAATTTTGTTAATATCGCTCCTAGAATGATTTAATTTCCCTTGTTTTGGGTGATTTTCACTTTCCTTGTTTTTAATTTTTTATTCTTTCATTGTTTCTTCTTTGCCGCTAGCTTTTTAATGATTTGAATTTCACCAAATTTTGTTGCATGGTTTGAAAGATATCATTACTCAAAGTGTGGTCATTTTCTACCACTTGGGCAAGTATGTAATATGTATCTTATAATTTTTTTTTATAATTGTAAATAAAATTAATTTTAATATGTAAAATTAATTTTGATTAAATTAGTTAATTTAATTTTAGTTGATTAAGTTAATTTAATTAAGATAGTTGAAGTACATTAATTTATTAAATTTATTTAATTAAACTTACTTTTTATATAATAATTTAGGTTAAATTAACTATTAATTTATTTATTTTGAGTAATTTAATTAATTATTACTTAGTGAATAATTTTAATGTAATTACTTATTAATTAAATTTAGTCATCTAATTATTTTTAAATTTATTAATTTTTAAATTTATTTGTAAACGTAATTTGTATTATATATTGCAAATATATAAAATAATTAAATTATATATAAAATAAAATGTAAAAAATGAATAAAAATAATATATTAAAGCACCATTAGATTCAAGATTTGACATCACCTCGAAGAAAATACATCAGGGATTTCGATTGGAGCTCCATCAAATCTCACTAGGGCATTTCTCCATCAAATCTCACTCGGGTCTTTCTCCTAAGATGACTGTTGAAGAATGTAACTAGTCTTGGTTTTCATAATTTTATTTTAACCATGATGTAATATATTTATCAAAACAAAGAAAAAGAAAATTAATTTATAAAATAAAATTGTTTATTAGGATGGGTTTGATACATTATTTATTTATAGGTTAAAGACTCCATTGTAGGTTTCTAGGATTTATGTTATGATGTTATCCAACTAGATCACAAAACATAAGAAAATATATACCAACTTCTTCAAAATTGGCCTCTTCGAGGGGGAACCCTCCTTTACATCACATAAATGAATAATTATTGGATGGTTCAAATGACAAGACCCCCTTGGTATATGTAGGAGTCTAATGGGTCACAATATAGCTAAATCCTACATAACAATAATAATGTAAGGGCATAACAATAACAATGTTGATCTTCCTATTGTTTCACTATGATGTTGATCTTCCTAATATTTCATTTGATTTTGCGCCATAATGAGGTTATCCTTCAAGAGTTGGAGAACATGTTTTTGATGCTCAATGTGATCTTCCACTGCTTGAACGTTATAATTTTCTCTTAAAGATGATGTGATGGATGACTTATGATATCCATAAAGTTCCATAAAGGGGGTTTTTTTTGTAGTAGTATGGAAGGAAGTGTTATACTACCATTCGGCGAGAGGTAACCACTTGACCCATTGTCTTTTTTTATCAGATACAAAGGAACGAAGATATCCTTCCAAACATTTGTTCACGAACCTCAATTCGCTAGCCAGATTGAGGATGATAATATGATCTATGAGCTAATTGAGTACCAAGATAAGAAAATAATTACGTCCAAAAATTTCGAGTGAAATTGGGATCTCTGTCACTTACAATAATCTTTGGGTTTACATGTAACTTTTGAATATTTTCCATAAATGCAGTAGCAATTGCACTGGCTTTAAAAGGATGACATAATGCACAAAATTGTGCATACTTGGTAAATCTATAAACTACCACCATGATGACACTCTTTCCTTATAACTTGGGTAAACATGTGTTAAATTCCGCTGAAACCTCCTCCCAATTTCGAATTCGAATGGCTAAAGGTTGTAACAGACCTGGGGTCTTAATTGTCTCAACTTTATTTTTTTGGAAAACCAAACATTCTGCCACAAACTTCTGAATATCAAATTTAAGGTTCCCAAAAAAATCCTTCTTAACCTTATGGTATGTTTTCTAAAATCTTAATTTCCCTCCTAAGAGAGAGGTGTGCAATTCCAAAATAATATTTTGTTTGAGCTGGGAATTATTACATAGATATAAGTGATCTTTGTACCATAATGAGTCATTTTTCCAAATAAATGTATCTCATGTAGTCATATATTATTGCAACTTTTTAATGAGTGCCCACACCTCCTGATCATTCTTCCATTCCTACCTTGGTTCAATTATCTAGTCAGGTTGGATAGTATAAATGGCAAAAATAAATTCTTCCACATCCTCATCCCTTCTTGAGAGTGCATCTACAACAACATTTTTTTTTGCTTTTTGTAGATGATTTGAAAGTCATAACCCAACATATTAGTGACCCATTTTTATTTCTCTTATAAATATATTATTTACTCTAAAAATTATTTATTACTAACATGATTTGTCTTTAACTTGAAGTGTCTTCCCATTAGGTAAGGGCACCATTTCTTCAAGGCATGTAGTATTTCCAACATTTCCTTTTCATAAATAGATTTTTGTAAATTCTTTCACTTGATTTGATGACTTTCAAAAGTAATGGATCTTCCTTCTTGCATTAAAACAACACCAATTCCATTTCTTTATGCATCACATTCCACCATAAATGTTTTTGTGAAGTTTGGAGTAGCTAAAACCAGAGCTTAGCACAATGCCTCCTTAAGATGTTAAAAGGAGTTAGTTGCTTTTGTAGTCCAAAAAAATGCATCTTTCTTTATTAATGTTGTTAGAGGTGTTTCTATTTTCCTATAATTCTTAACAAACTTCCGACAATACCTTGTCAATATGAGAAATCCTCAAAGATGATTTAGGGTTGTGCGGATTTTGGGATCCTTGATGGCTTCATTTTTGTTAGGATCCACCTAAACATCCTCATGCGATACAATATGACCGAAATATTCCACCTCGTGTACCCCAAAGAAATATTTGGAGGTTTTTGCATACAATTTTTTCTCCTCCAATACTTTGAGCACCATGTCGACATGTTGAACATGCTCCTTCCAAGACTTGATGTAGATTAGTATATCATCAAAAAATACTAATAAAATTTTTCCAAGGGTTTGAAAATGGAATTAATCAAACCTTTAAATGTGGAAGATGCATTAGTAAGGCCATAAGGCATAATCAAAAATTCATAATGACCTTCATGAATTATGAATGTTTCTTTTAGAATGTCTTCAATATTCATTCTAATTTGATGATGTCCTGAACAAAGGCCCAATTTTGTGAAGTGAATTTTTCCATGTAATTCGTCTAACAATTAATCAATCACATGAATGGGAAATTTATCTTTAATACTGAGCTTGTTGAGATCCCTATAATATTAGGATATACACCATGACCTATCCTTCTTATGTACCAATACTATTAGAGAAGAGAAAGGAATATGGCTAGGTTGAATTCTACCTCCCTCTAGCTTTTTTGTAACCATATGTTCAATTTCACTCTTTTGGGCATAGGGATATCTCTAAGGTTTGATGTTTGGAGGAATACATCCTAGAATCAAGTGAATAGCATGATCATGATCACAAATACGTGGGAGGCCTTTGGGAGTCTCAAATACTTGGAATGATTGTCCAATATTATTTGGAGATCAGGAGACACATATGATTTTGATGTTTTAACATCTAGTGAACATAATTTTTTCATTATGCTTTGTTGTTCTTCCTTCAAAAGCATTGTCATGCCATTCGAGTTGATTATATTCCATAGTTTCCCTATGATTCCCCTTAATTTAATTTCCTTTCATTCCGAGGGAAATTTCAAGAAACGTTCTTGAAATTAAAATCTATCATACCCAAACATTGTAACCTTTGGGATCTTAATACAACATAAACACCATCCATTAGAATAGAAAGCTTGTTGGACTATTCAACACATATTCAGCCATGGTTAGATTGATATTATGATACTTTCCTAAGCAATTTACAGTTCCTCCATTTGCAACCATCACTTGAAACACTAGTTTTGGATATACAAAGAAATTCAATTCCTTTCCTATCTTACAATAAATAAAATTATGGGTACTACCAAAATTGATCAACACTATTAACGTTTTTTCTTGGTATATCCTTCTATCTTGCGGGTTTGAGGAGTGGTAATTCTTGTCAATGCATTACAAGATATGGTCATTTTCATTTCTTCTTTCTCTAGGGTTGGTTCCTAGTGCATACCCTCTTTTTTTGATGTTTCTAGTTCCTTTTCTCCCTTCTCTTCACTATCTATGTAAAATAATTTATTCTCAACATGCTTATGATGCTTAGTGTATTTTCTATCACAATGGTAACAAAGCCATTTTTCTCTTCTTTCCTCCATTTTTTGTGGTGTCAACCTTGTAGGTTGTGTGAGGCTAGGAGCAACAACACTTCCATCTTTATAGTTGTGAGTGGTAGACTTGCGTGTTGCCATAATTTTTCTTTCAATTTTTCTTGCCAGCGAGAATGCCTTCTCCAATCAATCATGTTCCAAAGGTGAACTTCATGTTGGATTTTATCCTTTAAATTCCCTATGAAGACATCAATCCTATGCTCCTATATATATCATTTACGTTCATATTCAATCTTTGGAATTCCTCAATGTGCTCCAACATTGAACCCTTTTATTCGATATTTATCATTTTTCTAAATAAGGTATTGTTCTCCATATCCTTGTAATGTGCTACCAATATTTCCGCAAAACATTTTCCAAGTGAAAATTTATTTATTGGAACAAATCCATCGATAGCACACAAACTGATTTTGTTCTAAACATAAATATGCAATGCATACCTTTTGTATGTGTGGCACATCAAGTAGATGAAAGAATTTATGCTTATTTAATATCCATGTTACCAAATAATTTCAATAAAACTTCCTCATATATATATTTGGAATGTGGTGGTTATTAAACCCAACATTGGATTCTCTAAAATCCTAATTCACATTCCTTTTGTCCTCATTGTGATTTTCATGGATTAGCTTGTTACCATTGGGAAGTGTTTCTTGCAGTAACTTTGTCAAACCTTCTAAGTTGTCATTCATCGCATCTATGAATACTTTAAAAACTCACATGTCATCTTTTAAACACTCCATTTCTTATTCTAAACCATCCATCTTAGCTTCTAGTTCATTTTTGGTTACTCTTTGGGAGATCAAATTTTTTTGCACTTGGTCTCATAATTTTGGTATATTAGGTTGAATTTCTTCCTCTTCTTCATGCATCGTAGTAGATATTTTTAATTTATTACTATGTGTATCCATTTTTTTCAATGGATTTTGGAATCAAACAGTAATATCCATGCTTGACTATGCCCTATGAATCACTTCAAACTAATTTTTCAAAAAAAAATTATGGAAAAGTTTAAACACAATACACATAGTTTTCTTGATTTTAGGAGCTCCATCTTGAAACTGTTGTATCTCTATAGTTTTAACCCCCCAAGGTCTGAACTTTTTTCCTATGTTAAACCTCTGAGTCATTTTTTCAATGCCACAATTCAGACCAATATTAGATTATTCAAGTTAAATTTATCCTAAATGTCTCAGGATAACATGATTATGGAATCGTTCCGTAGAGAGAAATTGTACGGAATTCCATGTGTCATTGTTTCAGTCTTCAGCCCTAAAATTGAAACATAAGAAAACAGATTTTGTTTCATTTCGTTAACTTTTTACAAAATTGAAATCCGTTGTTAGAAGAGAAAGTTATAATTCGTTTCGCTAGGTCACCTTTTTGAGACTGAATTCTGGAGCATGTAGAAACCCTAACTTCTTCAAACCATAACTCATAAAATGTAGTGAATCAAGATATAATTTTTTTACACAAAGTTCATCAATATTTTAGCTCCACGTGGTCATAATTTCAACTTTTGAAGCTTCATAAAAAAATATTATAGTGAAATTTCCTTGATGACCTATTTGAAGTAGACAAACCCTAAAATCCAAAACTCTCATACTAAATGTTACGCAACTAGATCACAAAATAGAAGAAAATCTCGATCAACAACTTGAAAATTAGCCTCTTCAAGGGGGAATCCTCATTTAGATCACATAAATTAAAAACTCTTGGATGATTCAAATGAAAAGACCTCCTTGGTATATATAGGAGCCTAAGGGGTCACAATATAATCGAACCTACATAAAAATAATAATACAAGGGCACAAAGATAACAATAGTCGGATTCTATGGGGCAAAAAAATAACAATATGAGGGATACATGGGCACAACACTACAAAAAAGGGGGCTACACTAACAGTAAAAATAAGGGGAATATGCTAGTATTATAAGGACCTAGCATATGAGTCGTTTTCCATGTCATCATGTAATAGACGGTTCTTGGGCTTTGTATATCAAAAAAGAAAACTATTTTTTATTTAAATAGAGTCAAATAGGTCTCCTCCACCAAGTCGACCTCAAATCCTCCAAGTTGGTGTCAAAGAAGAAAATTCAGCCTTCATAGGATCCTCAAACCACTATATATCAATAGTTACTCAACCTCATTTGGGATATCATTCAAGCAAGTTGGATTTGCAGCTGCAGGAAAAGAAAGAAAAAGAGAAAATTTTCAAGAAAAGAAAGAGAAACCCTAGAATAAAGAAATAGGAACCCTAGTGAAAGAAGAAGACCATACTTTCTCTTGTTTCTACTTCACACATGGAATATTTTGTAGCTATAGAGAGAGTTGAAATTTCATATCTAAAGCAACGCCGAAATTTCATTGCATTAGGGCAAATTTTTTATACTAGATGCATTTTTTATGAAGTTTAACTATAGTTGGTTTTTGGTGTTTGGTTAATGATATTGGAGGTTGAATTGGTGGATATAAGGAGGTTTTTTGTCTAAATCTAAGGTCTTGGACTGTCTCAATTTGATTTGAATATATTAGTAGAAGACTTTGACTGGGTTTTCCCCTCCATAGGGGTTTTTCCCTGGTCAAGTACCTATACCTGGTGCCACTGATATGGAATGATTTTGATTTGATAATCACTTGATGAAAAGAAGAACATAAAATAAGTTAATAATAATACAATAATTTTCATAGGTAATTCTCAAGACAAGAAAATATTTTTACCTTTCTAATTTTCTAAAATGGTACTAAAGCTGAGGTGAAGGATAAGAAGAAAAAGGTAGTGTGAAGATCTATTGAAGGAAAGGATTTAATAAGAAAGTATCAATAATAAGTTTCAAATAATGTCATAAAGAGAAGGATCATATGAGTGTTTTTAAGAGGAAGGTATATTAGAGAAACATATCTATATCAAATAAGGGATACATTGTAAATAATTTTTTGACACCTTCAATGAAGTCAAAAAAAAAAACTAGAAGGATCCACCAACTATAGAGCATTGAAAAATAGGGTAGATCCCATTCTTGCAAAGAACAAAGTATTATATTTTCTACATGGAAAAGTAAAGTAAACCTCAGATGATGCAGAAAAGGAAAGATACATGGAAACAAATATCTTGGCCATGAATTTAATTATAGATGGATTTAAGGATAACTTAATCCCCTACATATCTAGTATAGATACTATAAAAGGGATCTATGATGTTCTTTCCAAACTATTCACCATCAAGAACATTGGACATGTAGTTAGACTAAAGAATTAACTAAAAAAAATGAAGATAACAAAACATGACACTATATCTTCTTATTTTGTAAGGCTCTCATGAATAAGAGATGAGATCGAAGGGATTGATGAATTTATGCTAAATAAAAATCTTGTGGTTGTTGCACTACTAGGTCTACCACAATAATGGAGTTCCTTTGCATCAAGTATTAACAGTTGAAAATAAGCATCATCCTTTGAAGAAATTTGGAATGCATGTAGTCAAGAAGAAGCTCACCTATAATTAGCAAGTGATAATAAGGAATATGGAGAGAACAACACATCCAATGCATAATGTTTTGACTATTAGAAAAAGGGAGGACACAAGAAGTTTAAAGGACCAAAGAAGAAGATTGACCTATCTAAAATTGAATGTTTTAATTGTCATAAGTTGGGAAACCACAAGAGCCAATGTCTTGAAAATCTAAGGAGAAAAAATGAGAGAGATAACATGAAATGGTTGTTGATGAATCTCCACCCAAGAAGAACAAGACTGAAGAATATGAAGTCAAAGATATATATCATTGAGCCTCTAGGGATGTTATCCCTTACATATTCTCATAGAGTATACGCTATTATCTTATGATCTATTTTATGATTGGACTCTAGGATTAGTATATGTTTTGATCTATACTATTCATAGGTCTAACATGCTTTCATAAGAACATTCTTGAGTTGTTTCTAAGGAAGTCCCTCGCAAAGAAAAGGTTCATGCCAGGAGGGAGCTTCCCCACCATTTTACAAAAGATAAGTATCATGATATTATTCCCTTTATGATTGATATCCTCTATATATCTATTTTTTTTTATCTTGCATACTTATAATCCTTATATTTTACTTGGTAGGAAAGTTTGCATAAGGATTGTGGTTATATTCAGAGGGATACATCAAAATAAAAGATTTGTATCATGAAAATAAGATTACTACAAAGTAAACTCTACAAGGTTCGTTAGAGAACAATTCAAGGTATGTCTTAGACTACAAATTCTGTAGTAGATTTTCTTCATAAAAGAAGGTATGATCATTCTTCATTCCAAAATTTGTTTATATTTCTAACTCTTTGATTTCTAGGATTTTCTATAGAATCATTAATATTATATATTTTTAGGGTGATTAATATCTAAATAAAATATACCATTATCATAAAATATCTTTTGTTTATTCATTTTCGAAAAACCCTAACCTTTAGGTTTCACTGTGAAAACCTAACCTTTTGATGCTTAAGGGTATGCTGATAATGAAACTCTAGCCTACTATTTGTTGATAAAGTCTATAACATATGAAAAAATCATATCCCTTCATGTTTATGGCTTGTTGATGTTGATGTTATATCTCACCTTTTAGGGTTTTTTTTTGATATCTTGATTATATGATGAAACCTTCGATTTTTAGGGTTTGGTAAATTAGGGTTTATAACAAGGCCCTTGTAATATTCAATAAAACATCCTAGGAATGAAACCTTGGGTGTTTATGCTTCTATTTAATTGAGCTATTTTATATATAACACTAAAAATCTTTGATGTTTGTAAATGACATTTACAATAAAACCTTAGTAATAGATTGATATAAGTTTCTAGGGAATAATAATGAAACCCTACACATAAAATCCTTTCACTATGATTAAAATTCTAACTTTATTATTGATATCCCTGATTTAGTTTTGTCGATGTAATCTATGGGTTTTGACAAAACTTAATAGAGGTTCGTGTAAAAGTCTAGGGTATGAGAGATGTAACCCTTGTTGATTGTCAGCCTAACTAGTTTTAGGTTTTATATGCCTAAAGATTCATTTCTTATTTAAAATTTTAAGCTCTAATTGTGATAAAATACTAACCCTATATTGATAAAGTTAACTTCATGCTCTTGTATACTTGCTAATAAGATTTGCAGGTACATAATCATCAAGATGTTGAAGTTGATTTCCTACCTCATACCTGTTGATAAATTGATTATAATGTTGAGCATGATTGAAAGAGGGAGTTGTAAGAACCTTGGTCACATTAAAGTATACATTGATGATTGGAAGATCACCTTGTTTCCATATGAAGGAATGAAGCTTTGGAAAATCAAAGTTCTTTGATAATAGGATGATGCAAAAATAAAGAGTGTGTATAGCTGAAAGGGTAAAGTTATCGATCTCCCTAAGTTGAAAGGAAGCTTGGATGAAGGAAAGTGTATATCCTCCATAAGAATACACGATCTTGGAAATATGAATAATATCGATAAGGAAAATAATAAGATGAGAGAATATGTAAAGCACTATAGTTGATTTTTATTGATTTAAAAGTTGCAAATAAAACTTGTATGTGTTGAAAAAGCACCGAAGTTGAGGTTGGTGCTACTAAAGAGATTAAAGAAATAAGCTTCCATAAATATAAATTTGGATATTACGATGACATGAAGAAGTATATGAATGATTGAATGCCCTGGCATTTTGTGCTAACACACACACACACACACACACACATATTGAAAGTTTGTTACTAATTGGGGTTGTGATTGTGAGAGATATCTCCATAACAAGTTATTTAGAAGTATGCATGGACTACTGGATATATCTAATTAAGTATCTTAGGTTGGGTGCTTGTATAATTCTTGGGAGAACATTTGCCCATCTTGTGATGATGTCCATATCTTGGAAAGAGAGGGTATCGTTGGTCTTATGGAGATCTGACCTTGGATATGATACTTAGATCCTTATGGGTTGGTATTAGAGATAAAGCATGATAGTACCTATAGTGGCAGAAGTTTGGATAACACATTAGTCCCAACCAGTTCGATACCTTGGTCTCGTATCTAATCTTAGCATTGCATATGAGATGAATCTTTGTATAAAATATCATTTTGAGTTCATCCTTGTACCTATGTATTTGAATAATTATGAATACCTCCCTACTTAAAAGGGATTTTTGAGGAATGTAACTAGTTTTGGTGTTCATAATTGTAATTAAATCATGATGTAATGTATTTATCAAAAGAAGAAAAAAAATTATTATTAGCATGGATTTGATCCCTTATTTATTTCTACGTCAATTCCTCCATTGCAGGCTTCTAGGGTTTATGTCATGGGTCTTTCTCCATGTCATCGCGTAATATACCCTTTTGAGGCTCTATATACCAAGAAACAAAATTATATTTGATGTAAATTGAGTCAAAGAGGCATCCTTCACCAAGTTGACCTCAATAGATATCAATAAATAAAGTTCGATTTGCAATTGTAGGAAAAGAAAGAAAAGAGAAAATTTTCAAGAAAAGAAGTAGAAACCCTAGAAAAAAGAAATAGGAGTCCTAGTGAAAGAAGAATACGTTTCTCTTGTTTCTACTTCACATGTGCAATATTGTACATCTACAAAGAAAGATGAAATTACATATATGAAGTAGGGCCAAAATTATGTTGCAACAAGGTTGAAATTTTATACTAGATGTAGTTTTTATGCAATTTAACTATAGTTGAACTTTGGTGTTTGGTTAATCATCTTGGCAGCTGACTTAGTGGATAGAAGAAGGTTCTTGTTTAGGTCTATGTAATTGGATTGTCTAAATTTGATTTGAATATACTAGTAGAAGACTTTGACTGGGTATTCCACTCAATAGCAGTTTTTCCCTGGACGAGTTTCTATATCTGGTGCCACTAATCTTCATGTTTTTGATTTGATAGTTACTTGATGAAAAGAAGATAAAAGAAGAACATAAAAAAAGTTAATAATGATACAAGAATTTTCATAGGTAATTTTCAAGACAAGAAAATATCTTTTCCTTTTTGATTTTCTAGAAATGATGTGGGCTCACTCAAATATCATACAAAAGGAGGGTGCGGGGGGTGGGGTGCTAGGGTGCGGGGGAGAGGGGTGGTCATGTATATATTTAAGGTGTCATTTGAATGTTTAAGAAATGAGGGAGGAGAGGTTCCCACGTGGCCCCCTTCTCCACTACATTCTCTATAATATGCTTCCCTTTATGTAGTCCCTCCATAAAGTGCATAAAAACATTAAACATGCATACACCCAAAGTTTGTTGCACACCCCCCCCCTCTCCCCCCTTTCTTAACTTCACATACTCCCTCCTAAGGGAATACAAAATTAAATATGGCATACACCAAAAGTTTACCCACCCCCACTACCCCCAGCAGCACCCCCCTTCCCTGCCCCACTTTTTTTAATTACATGTTATATTATATGTTTTCCGTTATTTGAATTTCCATTCTAAGAAAAAAAAAAAAAATTATGCCTAGAACTTTGTTTGAAAAACAAACTTCAATCAATTTCGACACCTATAATTTTAGAGGCAATATCTTGAGTTATATTCCACCAAATCAAGAAAATTGTGGCCTTGTTTGAAATATACTTCATAGGATAAGAACTTGTAGTGATTATTTGGCCAAATCTAGTCATTTACCACCTCAAAATTTTTGGAATTCAAGGCTACGAATATGCAACGAAAATAGATTTTTTGAGTTTGTATTGAAGGAATTTCATTTTCCAGCGGTTTCTTATTAGTGTAAATTCATTTCAGATTACACATTTTTCCAGAGAAATATCAACAAGAAGAAATAGAAAGCATATAATATGATTTTATTAATTAATTAAGTTGAATTTTGATTGTTTAGTTTGTTTGATAGATTTGGGAATTTGAGAGTTGTCCCCATTTTTTATTATTTTTTATTTAAATTTTGTTATTTTTTGCAGAATTGGTTAAAGAGATCAAGCCTGAGAATCTTTGAGCAATGGGATTGTAAAAATATAGAAGAAAAGAAGATTTCTAAATGTCAAATATAACCAAAAATCTTCACTCAACTGTCATGAAATAAAATTCCATTTTGGAATTTAGTTTTCAAAATTATAAATGGAAGCTCTAGAGAGGATCAAAGGGTTCCAACTTTCTAAAAAGAAGAAGGCCTTTGAACTACTATAGGATTTGAATCAATAGACAAAATTGAATATTTTAGATTAGATCTAGGAGATGTATTGCAGCTCCAAAAATTTCATGTTATCATGATTTTTTTAAGATTTTATGTAGTTAGGAATCTTTCATCATACCTGAAACAATTGTACACTATTGTTTGAGTTAGAGGTGTTGAAAATTGTGACTAAGTTGGGTCTTCATTATGAATTAATTGTAATCATGGCATTGTATATTATTTAAAATACACACACACACACACACACCCACAAACACACACACACACACATATATATTATTTTCGGAGTATGGATTTCATACTTAATTTTGTGTCAAACACATGTTCTTCATTAGTTTAGGTCTTCTAGGTGTTTCTAGCTCTTTCTAGGAAAAAGAAAAATATTGGTCATGTGCCATAGTCCCATTTGGACTCATTTTAATGAAGGAAAATATTTATTTTGTCGAGGGGAAAACATGGATAATTCTAAGACCAAGTCAACCTAAAGGGAGGGAACTTGACCATTAAGAAAGGATATATAAAGAAGTGAAGCTCAACTCATTTGGTAAATCATCTCATGCCAGTTTGATCTGGAATACCAGAGCCGAAGAAGAGTAGTTGGTAGGATGAATAAGAGGAGTATAAGTCAAATTATATCAAATATTATATTTCCTTGTCTAATAGGGTTTGTGTTGTAGCGATTGCAACCACCCTCCAAAATCTTTCTTGTGCTTCTTTTTGGAGCCTCCATCATAAATCACAGTAGTTCATCTCGCATTGACCGAGGTACTTTTTATTTGATGGAGCCTTATATTTCACCTTATGGCTTGTGTTTTCTTACTTGCTTTACCATCTAACCCACAAGTTGATCTCTTGACTTGGTTTCCAAGCAGTTCGATATTTGCCTTAGAGAACTGCACAATCCTTGATGACAACCAACCTTACTCTTCGGATTTGCACAATTCAAGCTAATAGTGAGCCTTTATCTCTAGAATTTCATAGAGCTAGCTGAAGACCAACATTCAACTAGGAAACTACACAGAGAATGAGAGGCAACCCAGAGTCACTAAGCCCAGAAATTGCATAGAAGTATTTTCGCTAAGAATTTGCTCAATGCATAAGCCAGATGGTTGCACAGTCCTTCCGAGAACCATGCAATCTCTTTGGGAAATGCATTGTATTTTTTCCTAGAAAATCAAGAAGTATCCCTAGGAAGTAAGGATCTATTATTAGTTTCCCAAAGGTGGCACATTACTATCCTTAGAAGTTTTCTCCAAGTGTCATTTTTCCTTGATCTTAGGCATGTGGGTCATAAATTCCAATTTGTTCAATTATATGTAATGGACACCTCCAGAGCTCATTTGTACATTCTATCATCAACCTCTAGCAGTCCTTAGGATATTAAGGAGCCTTCAGAGCATTATCATCAATTTTCTGGGTGAGTTTTTCTTTTGTCATATTTTGTTGTCACTTTTTGCTTGTTTATCTTGTGAGAGTGTTTTTTCACTTATTTTGTTGAGCGACTGCTATAATTTTAACTTCTTTTAGCTTGTAGAAGTGTTGTTTCAAGTTTTGGATTACCCTTTCCAAGTGTCATATGCATTACCTTGGTTTTGCACTAATGGTTGTCCTTGTAGTGACTCTCTCCAGACGCTTCGTTCATCTTCTATTTGATTGAACCTTGCACTTGTTTTACTTTCATACATCATCACTCAATTATATATGCACTCAGCATCACACTATCCTTCATATATGCTTGATTTCACACTCCCCTTGGGTAGATCTAGGCTCCCCTTGCCTAGATATCACATTCACTTGCATGCATTATGCAATCTAGCACCTCAAGGCCTTTTCCTTAGCTTCTGGAATTTCGCAGAGGTTGTCTTGGCCTAGCTCCAACTACACTCTATGTAGTTCTAGGATCCAGTCTCCTAGCTTGGTCACTTAGACTACACATTGTGAAGCCTCTCCTAGGATCTTCCCCACACTAAACTGCACATTACGCAATTCTTATCATCAAGCTTTCACACTGACTGCTGGAATTTCACAACGCACAGTTCCGATAGTCAGTGAGTCACCCCTATTGGTAAAAATTACACAATCCCACTTATTAGATGCCACGATTTCTGCTTGATCATGCTGTGAAGTTAGATTTGTAAGAGCTAGTTTTTTCTTGTCATGAGTGTCATTTCTGTCCAAAAAGTACCACACTCGTGAAGCACTTCTCCCCAGCAGTAATTGTACCATGGAACCAAAGAGAGTTTCTTCAAGAAAGAACACTAGAATCAGTACTGGGAAAGTAGTTGAGAAATTGCCAGTTAACTTTCCAATATATTCAGACACTCAACTATTCATAGAAAGGAGTCAATACTAACATGGCAGCAATTCCAACAATAGTAGCAGAAGGAAGAAATCTAGTACAAGATGAACGAAAGAGGAATTTGTTGACATAATATAGGGAGAAAAAGATGCAGAGTGAAAGAAAACTCAATATTCATGCAGGCGTCTTTGGCAGTGGAAGAAAACGGAAGCGGAGGAGACCAACAACAACGGGGATGAAGATAAAAATCAAATCTTGTAGGTAGCAGAATTGAGATTGCAGCAAGTAGAACAATTACTGAAGGAAGAATGCGTGCTCAAGAGGAAAGAACAAGAAGAGAAGGAGAAATAGGAAGAAGAAAAAAGGCTAGGCATGATGATGGAGGAAACAATGGCCATACAGGTCAAAGAGTTGGAATAACCAACAACATAGGAGGAGAGTGAAGAGATTCATCAAGGAAAGGGTGATAGTGCTAGATACCAAGAAACATCAAACCACCATGGCACAAGCTACCTTGGCCTACGTAGGAATAGAAAACTCAAATGTTCAGTGCATGTTGGCTGAGAATGAACAGATGGAAAATAAATTGCAACTGGTTAGGTAAGAGGCAGAACAATCCAGAGAGTATAGCATGGGTTCCATAATGACATAGATGAGGAAAGTGATACTTGTTGAAGTATACACACTAGAAGCTACCATACAGAAGCTCTATGATGGATTCATCACCGTGCATAAGGTGGTTGTCCTTTTGCATGGCTTTCAACAGAAAAGAAAAAGTCTTGTCCAAACTCTCACGGATATACATGCTACCATCACCCATGTCCAAGAGTGGACAATGTGGTACAAAGGGGCCCCACTTTACTTTCCCAAGATGATGAATCCATAGGTATAGCTAGAAAAAGCAAAGGTCTAGGTTGATCTCGAACTATGAGAAACTCACCCCATTCGTAAATAGCATATAGGCTTCATATGCATGGTTGCACAAGAGTTTGGATGTCAATAGGTACATGAAGCAACTTAAGTGAGAGACCACGAAGGATCACTTGGAACTAAACAAACAAAACATTCAAAAGTACATTGGTGGTCCTATCATGGTCAACACCATGTTGCACATGCTTCAAGATGAGTTGGACGCAGGTTCCAAGACCATATATCCATAAGCTATGGAGGCAATATTTCCCTATCCGAAAGACACCATCAGGTAGTTTCTGGACATCATCGCACAATACCAAGATTGGCATTAGTACGTGACCAAGAAGCATCAAGTGGAGGTTGTCGAGTTTGTCTTTCCCCAAAATTCAGACTCATAGTATTTTGTCTTGTTAGGCAGTCTCTAGCCTATTTTGTATCACATTGGTACATGTGGAAAATGTATGCTATTTGTAAATATGTTGTAAGTGAAATTCTAGGCGTCACTAGTGGAATATGAAAAATCACTATGCAATGTAATGATTTATTTGTAAAGAGGTTGAAGAGTCATGAGGATAGTCAACAAGTCACAAAGGGGAATGTCAAGGGTTACCCCACCCTTTGTTATAAATAGAACATCATAACTCATAGAACAACCTTTTGGGAGCCAAGCTTTTGGCTAGGCTTAGGCTAAGAGAAGGCTTGGGAGTATTGTGACGAGCCTTATCTTCTCGGCAGCATAGAGCGAGTATACTTCTTTGGAAGAGAAGGAGGTGTTGACTGTAATGTTCCACTATTGGGGCTACTGGGTTTCAATGGTGTAAGTATGGATGTAACTTTCACTTAATAATATATGAGCCAACAGGTTTTCATGCATATGATGTTATTGTACTTTGATTATTCTGGTTACTTTAGCAATGTATGTAGTTCAATATTTACTTATGAACTATTTTGTATGCAATTGTATGAATCATGTTGAAGGCCTGTTGTTGGATTAAACCATCACTTTTCTTTGTGGACTATTCTTCTTTCCAACTTGTGATGTTACTTCGCTTGTGTGTTCCATTCAGGCTCCGTACTATTACAAGCTTCTAAGGGACACACTTCCTTTTCCCCTCTATGTGTTAGAACCCCCATGCATCTCACTTGAATTGCTACAAGGTCAAACACTTGCTTCCAACCAAGTTAATCATACTTATCTCTATGTGCTATCGTGGTCAAGGCACTACATTACCACCCACAACTGGGACTCGTACTCCAAATGGTTTGAGGTATAGCTTGGATTTCTTACTAGGGAGATCCCCTTGAATGTTGACGGGTCTAGCATCGTCAACATTTTTGGTGCTAGAAGGAGGGCCAGATGACCAGCTAAGCCCTCAAAATCTCTTTTGAATATCTACACATTATTCATGACTTACATCACAATCTCAACTCTGATATGTTTTTCTCATGCTCATTACTTCAAAGTGTCAAAGGATGTCATAAATTACTTGTCACGAATTCAATATTATGTTGAAGGTGGAATAACATTTCTAAGACACGTAGTTTCATTTTCATGTTTTTGTAACAAGAATGAAGTCCCCTCAGATGACATTGCCTGTGGGTTTTTCACTTACGCATCCTAAAGCCACATTAATAAATGGTGTCTCACATTGCCTACAACCTCTATACACCCTTTCAATTACATGATCATAGAGTTATGCCATGCTTTATTTTGGTATAAACATAAAGAATTTAATAAAAATAAATTAGAATTATGCAAAGCACCTAGTGAATCTATAGCACAATTTTGGCAACGCTTTTGTTATCTTGCTTTTCAATTCCTAGAAGATGAAATCGATTGGGATTTTATCGTAGAAAGGTATAATTATCTTCTTCACATCTCTAACAATCCACATGAAGTAGAATCTTTCAAACCCCTCCCATAATACCTCGATGCTATAGCATCCAAATCTAAGATAGATAAGGTCACTATCACAAGTGACTCTCTGTCCTATTCTCATCAAATAGATCTAGCTCCATAGAACAAGGTGGGAGAAGTTGTGAACCAACACGTTGAACTGTAACGTCCTCCCAACCCACTTGCTATTACAGGGCTAGTGGATTTCATGTGATATCGTTTTCTCAACCTCTGTCCTCTCATTTCTTCGATCCTTCATAATTTTGGTGTGTTATGTTCATCCCTTTTGAATTCCACATGTGATGTTCACAAGCATAAAGTTTTGATGGATTTGGTGTTGACTAGCCAACTTGCGCTATCATTTTTGATGAGTATGTGTGGGTATTTGAAGATGAATTTGTAATGAAGGATGACCTCCTTTTGTCTGCACATCATTCACTCTATCTTGGCATCTTCTGTGATTTTGTCATTTCTAATTTTTCGTGCGAAAATTTATGCCTGGATGTTTCTACTTTCGATAATTCATTGAACACAGAGGATGTCAGTCCATTATTCGATTTCACAAAGGACAGAAAATTCTTCCTGAATTTACTTGATCTCTCGTCTTTCATTTCTGGACATTCATCAGGTGAAATTTTTTATTTCTCATCAATCCCTCTGTATTATTCATTAAATCATGAGGATGTTGATATCCATCTCAAATTTTCTGGTGGTGGCTGTCGTGATATTTTCACTCATTCATTTCATCATGATTATTATTCACCTGTTGTTGATATTTCTAAGCCAATAGTCTTTGATGATCCATCTTCTAATGAGGTTTGAACCCATCAAGTTGTCAAGGAACTTCAGTCCGAGCTGATGGTTATGTCAAGTTCTAGTAGCCTTGAGCTTAGTTCCACTTTCGATTAGAAATCTATTGAATCACTCGAGGCTCCTCATCGCTCTCTTGTTCACTTTGAAAATCGATATAGTTTACAATTTTCACATCCTCCACCACAATCACACAATCTTATTTCTCATGCATTGGAGGAGTCATACGTAGCAAGCAGTGTGGCAAAACGAAAAATTTTCTTTCTTTTTCATGTTTTCTCTTTCCTCAAGTTCTAAAGAGTCTACATCTTTGTCATCCATGTGCAATGTGACACAACACCATGATATGTCTGCAGGGTGCCTTTCATGTACTTTCAATATTTTCCTTTTTGTAGGCTTATTCAAAATTCGTGTGTGTTGTTTTTCAGTTCTTTATGTTTCTTGTTTGTTGGTTTTCCTGAATATCTTTCTTGATAACCATGCCATCATTCACATGGGCCAACCAATGCATCTGTGGCCGCAATGGAAATATAACTTCATGGGAGTAGGCCCATGCACTATTTAGCTTAGGAGTAGGGGTAGTGTTTTATTTCATATTTGGCTTCTGCTTACCTACTTTTACATTCATTTTACTTCATTGCTTTTCTTGTTTGTTTGTTTGTTTAGTCCTTTTAGAGTGAGTCTTTGTGAAATCACAAGGCTTGCACTTTTAACTAGTATCACCTACCCTAATTAGTTTTATTTATTTGGTTAACTCTTGTCAACTCAGTCAAGTATTGTAAGGTGAAGGGGGAAAACCTTAACAAGCATGTCAGAGGTATATATAAACATCCTCCTTGTTGGAAATAATACTAAGACGGGGGGGGGGGGGTGGGCTGGGGGGTGAATCAGTATTAGCAAATCAGATGCCTTTTCATTTTCATACTCAGATTCATATATGCTACTTCAGTTAAGGATATCCATGTATATACATGACTGTGTTAAAAGCAACTAGTGTACATCCAGTAACCTTTATGATTTAGTTAGTTCATCTTAAGTGAATGCATCAGAACATTATTAACCATGTGAACAGTAAACAGAATAGATCATCACACATAAAGAGCACACATGAACACCATGATATAAGTTGGAAACTCAATGTGGGTGAAAACCACCTACTGCAATTTGTTTGTATCTTCCTTTAATAAGAAAATTCTTGTACAATGTACAGGTGCAGTCCTTTACCAGTACATAGGCTTCTACCTGCAGAAGGCTACAACCTTCTTAGCTCTTGTACTAGCCATTCCATTTACTAGTACGTAGGCGCTTGCCTACTGAAGGCTCCAACCTTCACTCATTTTCCAGCTGCTCCTGGAAGGGAGCTACAACCCCTTGGCTGTTGTACTGGCCAATATATCTACCAGTACGTAGGTGTCGGCCTACAATCATCCATGGACCACGTTTGATACATTTTCATACTGTATCCATAAAACAATCACCATTGCAATACAACCTGCATCATCAATCTCTGAATCACCCAATACTAAAACCTTGCCAACAACACAGTCACCAGAACACAGAACAGACTACATAACTCTGAAACAACAACGAGATCCAATAGCAACTTGAAATATCATACTTCATATGGTATACGCTACTTGGAAGAACCCAACCTGCGTGTATATGCGCTTTTACCAAAGAAAGCCCGCGTACAGATCGACAAATTCTAACTCATAAATTTGCAGCTATTTCAGACATTAGCACATACCCAGATCATAACATTCGTACAATAGTCTATCCATAATCAAACCATCTAAAGATAATCATTCCAAGCCTTGAGATCCCATTCCATTGTTTATCATCCTCCACATGAGTGCAACCTTGTTTCAGATCAAGCAAGGCATCACCAACCCATAACCAGCATCTGGATCTCACACTTCATCAGACATTCATCACATGCTCACACCCCTCCCTTGGCCTAATGATCTCCTCTTTATATAGGTTTAGACTTCCATGGCCCAAAACCATATTGAGCCAATACCTTGGACCCAATACCTGGGGTCAACGCTTCGAACAAAATACCATGGACCAAAACTTATTTTTCCGACATATATGCACCTCTCCTTCTGTGAACCTGCGTATATGTACCTTTTTCTCTGATTATCCGTGTGTGTACGTGCTTTCATCAAGTCTAACCCGCGTATACCTTTCCTTTGACCTACTACACTAGATCCGCCATCTGATTAAGTTGCCATCACCTGTATCATACCTCTGAGTGAGTTTCCATCAAGGAAAACACCTGTATCATAATGCCAACAATCTCCCCCTTTCATCTTGATGGAAACCACTATACCAAGTCACTCTCCCCCTTTGACATCAAGGGCAAAGGGCAGACCAAGATATTCTCTTCTTTGATACACATTTTGCTATCCATACTCCCCCTGAATACCTGCTGAAGTTTCTAATTGAGCTCCCCCTTTGTATAAGATGTACTAATCTGTCCATGATCCCCCTCAGCACATGCAAGGTTTGCAAAAGCATAACATGAATCTATACATACATCAATCTCCCACTCAAGTGGAAATACACCATTTTTGACTCATCCAACCAACCAAATGGGGATATACCAAAAGTTTATACATGACTCATTACATCGTCCATCCCATGCATAGTGGGGTAACAAAGTATATCATATGACTCACAAAGGCCAAGGAACTAAACAATACCATGATAGTTATCAACATCTATCATACACCATATGATCTACATTATAAGCATCTAGCATCCAAATCTGTAACCTGCAATCCATTCTTTTGGTCAAGTAAGATATGTTAATAAGCATCATCACCAAGAACTTCTAACCATAATGAAAACAAATCATTATTTGAAGTATATGCTCCCCCTGAACCTGTGCCATGCCATCATCAAAACAGTGACTAAACCATATCAGACTTTTGTACTGCTGTTTTTCTTCAGAACATCATATACGTGACTCTGTAGCATATAACTCGTGTATATATACGACTTGTCTTCATGAAACCCGCATATGAGATTTGAAACACTGATGTTCCACACTTCTATCTTCCTCTGAATCTATCATGTTTGTGTACTCTGCTATGCCACATCTTTCTGGCTGTACTTCCTTTTTCTTCAATATCTTCAACTGTGATGATGTTTTCTTCTTTTGGTTTGGTGTGCACAATCTTCTCTTGCATTCCTTTGCTATGTGTCCAAGTTTGTAACATGCATAACATGTTATATGTTTCTTATTCCTTCTATAGCAATGAACAACTTTGTGACCAAACATATTGCAAGAAAAGCAATATCCTTTGAAGTACCTGGAATGTGAAGATCTTTTTGTGTGATGGTCTTGAACCATTTTACTTCTGCATCTAGCTGCAACATGTCCATGATTATGACATACATAGAATTCAACATTATTCACCAAAGGAAATAATCATCTATCACTTCCATATTTAGGAGCAAAGGATTTTCTTTGAGGAAATTCTGTCCTTGGCTATTGATGGGGTTGTCCTTTCATCTCCTTGTTGAGCCTTTCAGATTTTGCATTAGAGTTTCTTGTCTTACTTTGTGAACTAGATTCACCTTCAATAGACTCATAAAAGCCAAGACCAGTTTTAATAGTAGGAGACCTTTGACTACTAAGAATATCATCCAAGATCTTAGTACTATCTTGAAATCGTAATAGTTTATCTTTTTCTTCTAATTTACATTTCAAGATATTTACCTCAACTTGATGTTGTTCTTCGTTTTCCAGATATTGCTTCTTCGAGGTATCTTCAGACTTTCTTCCTTCTTCCACTTGTTGCCTTAGCTTTAGAATCTCATTTTCTTGCTCTTCATTCAGCACCTGCAGCATATGTCGAAATCTGGAGGCACATTCCAGCTGAGCTTTTAAGCTGATGATTTCTTCTTCGAGGGCACTCTCCCTTTTGCTAGGTAGATCTTGTTGATCTATGATTTCATCTGATGCTTCATTTGTTTGTCCATCTTCAATCTGAGGTGATTAAGGATCTGAATACTTGCTTCCACTCAACGGCAGGTTGTCATTGTTCCTTTGAGCTGTTTTCTTCTTTTGACGTGCTTTCTTTCCCATTGTTCTACAAATCTCCTTCAAGCAATCAAGCTTCTACCAAAGGACCTGGTCTGATACCAATTGTTGGAAATAATACTGAGAGGGGGGGGGGGTGAATTAGTATTAGCAAATCAGATACTTTTTCATTTTCATACTCAGATTCATATACGCTACTTCAATTAAGGATATTCGCATATATACGCAACTATGTTAAAAGCAACTAGCGTACATCCAGTAACCTTTATGATTTAGTTAGTTCATCTTCAGTGAATGAATCAAAACATTATTAACCATATGAACAGTAAATAGAACAGATCATCACACATAAAGAGCACACATGAACACCATGATATAAGGTGGAAACCCGATGTGGGTGAAAACCATGTGCTGCAATTTTTTTCTATCTTCCTTCAATAAGAAACTTCTTTTACAATGTACTGGTGCAGTCCTTTACCAATACGCAGTCTTCTACCTACAGAAGGCTACAACCTTCTTAGCTCTTGTACTAGCCATTCCATTTACTAGTACGTAGGTGCTGGCCTACTGACGGCTCCAACCTTCACTCGTTTTCCACCTGCTCCTTGAAGGGAGATACAACCCCCTGGCTCTTGTAGTGGCCAATATGTTTACCAGTACGTAGGTGCCGACCTACGGTCATCCAGGGACCACGTTTCATACATTTTCATACTGGATCCATAAAACGATCACCATTGCAATACAGCCTGCATCATCAATCTCTGAATCACCCAATACTGAAACCATGTCAACAACACAGTCACTAGGACATAGAATAGACTACTTAACTCTGCCACAACAACCAGATCCAATAGCAACTTCAAATATCATACTTCATACTGTATACACTACTTGGAAAAACCCAACCTGCTTGTATACGCGCTTTTACCAAAGACAACCCGTGTACAGATCTTTAAATTCTAACTCATAACTTTGCAGCTATTTCAGACATCAGAACATACCCAGATCATAACATTCATACAATAAACATGCGTCAATAGATCTAGTCTATCCATAATCAAACCATATAAAGATAATCATTCC